>VZQC01012262.1:0-187569 GCA_009823505.1 Rhizomys pruinosus | reverse complement strand
ATAAATAATGTTTTGATACTATATTTTAAGGTGTTATAAACAGCTTATATACTCTCCAAAATTGCCCAAATTCATATTCCTACTACCCAGACTGTTACTTATTGAAGTTTCTGTGGAAAAGTGCCGTTTCGTTAGGTGGTGGCAGCACGGTTCATTTCTGTAGGTCTCAGCGCTCAGGAAGCTGAGACAGGAAAATCTGAAGTTTGAGGCCAGCTTGTGCTGCATAGCAAAACCATATGTCAAAATGAAACCAAATAAATGAATAAATGGGACCATATTCTATGTGCAGTGTTCCTTCATTATCTGTTTTCTTTCGTTATGTAAAGTCCAGAACTATTTTCAGATAGTCTTCTTTATATTTATAGGTTTGTCAGTGGGGTTGTAACTTAATTTGCCATCCACTAGCATGTACACTTACAGGTTGAAGAATCTTTATGTTTTAATTTATTTATGTGTTCGTTCATAAGCCTGCAGTGGTTTCCGGTGTACATAAAAAAATGAACATTAGCTTGTGGAAGGCAGAATCGATTAGTCTGGATTTTGGAGACCACCAAGCTGATCTCTTGAACTGCAAAGACAGCATTGTTTCAAATGCCAACGTTAAGGAATTCTGGGATGGCTTTGAAGAAGTTTCAAGTATGTTTTTTTTTTCCCCCAATGCTTTCTTAGACATATAACCGTAACGATATGATAAATTGCTAGTATTACATTCTTAGTCTTTGAAACTTCTGTATTAATACTGTTCTTCAATTAATTGTTTTTTCTTAAAGCTGGGAGTGGTGGCACACACCTGTAATCTTAGCACTTGGTAGATGGAAGGAAGATCTAGAGTTCAAAGATCATCCTCAGCTGTATAGTGAGTTTAAGGCCAGTCTGGACTAAATGAGAACCTGTCTGAAAACAACAGCAAAAAAATAGAAAAAGAACTTGGAAACAAAATAGTCTGGTTCATAATACTGCGATCCTAATTCCTTTGACATTGTTATAAGCTCTAGTTCCTAATATAGGGAAATTGAAGCAACTCTTAAAATTTGGGAAATTAGGGGGCTTGAGAGATGAGTCAATGGTTAAGAGCGCCAACTGCTCTTGTAGAGGACCTGAGTTCAATGGACCTGGGTTCAATTCCCAGCACCCACATGGCAGCTAAGAACCAACTTTAAGCTAGGCGTGATCGAGCATGCCTTTAATTCTAGCACTCGGGAGGAAGAGGCAGGCGAGTAAGACTGATACTAACAAATATGAAGAATTTTTACAAGATAGTAGTTTTTAGTTATTACAGATAATTACATGTATTTATAAACAGTCTCAGGGCTGGAGGGAATCTGCTCAGCATTAACAAGTCCATAATGCTCTTGCAGAGGACCCAAGTTAGGTTCTCAGCAGCCACATGAGGAAGCTCACAGCCAATTATAACATCACCTGAGAATCCAATACCTCTGTCTTCCTTGTGCACACACACATAAATGCTTCACCACCAACACTATGACCACTAACCCCCCCCCCCCACACACACAAAATGAGTAGTAAGACAAAAAACTTGAACCAGAAAGTCTTTTGTGTATTTGTTTGTTTTGGTCTTTTTGAGACAGGCTCTTCTGTAGCTCGCTCCAGCCGGCCTGGAACTCACTATATACTCTAGGCTGGCTTTGAGCTCACAGAGCCTGCTTCTGCCACTTAAGCCCAGCTATAAACAAGAAAAGTCTTAATGCTGCATGAATGCATAGGGAACAGTGACCATAAGCATACATTACCCATCTGTGTACATCAGGCTAATAATTTACAGTTTATCCTTCCTAAATATTAATAAAAGGACATAACATTTTATGTAATTGACTATTATCTTTATAGAACGGCAAAAAAATAAAAGTGGAGAAACGGTCGTGTTAAAATTGAAAGACTGCCCTTCTGGAGAAGACTTCAAGACCATGATGCCAGCGAGGTATGGCTTTTGCACATTTTCTTTTCTTTGATTTATTTTATTTATTTTATTTATTTATTTTTTAAAGGACAGTTTCCCTGTAGCCCCAACTGGTTATGAAGAACAGGCTGGCCTTGATTTCACAGAGAAATCCTCCTGCCTCTGCCTCCCAAGTGCTGGGATTAAAGGCGTGGGCTACCACGCCCAGCTGACAATTTTCATTTTAGAAGTTGAGCTAGAATTTCCTCCAGAGATGGGATGAGTAACCATCCATTGTAACTGTTAGTAGTTTTGTATTTGGGGAGGATTTTTGAGGGGGTTATTTTTTGACCATAAAAATAAGGAAAGAGCAAAATTATTTATAGCCTCGTGAAGAGAAAAGCTTTGACCTGAGGAAATATTTTTGTTAAGGCAGTAAGGAAAGAATGCTTTTTTTTTGGGGGGGGGGGTTGGTCTTTTTGAGACAGGGTCTCCTTGTAGCCCCAGCTGTCCTGGAACTCACTTTGTAGACCAGGCTGGCCTTGAATTGTCAGAGATCCGCTTGTCTCTGCGTCCCAAGTGCTGGGATTAAAGGGGTGTGCCACCATGCCCAGCCAAGAATGCTCATTTTTTAAAAGTTTAGGGTTCTTATTTGGGGCTTTTTCTTCAAGCCTTTATTTACTTTGTTGTCTTTAGAAAAGTATAGTTGAGGGGGCTGGAGAGATTAAGAGCACAGACTGCTTCTACAGAGGACTTGGGTTCGATTACCAGCACGCCTTTAATCCCAGCACTTGGGAGGCAGAGGCAGGCAGATGATCTCTGTGAGTTCGAGGCCAGCCTGGTCTACAGAGTGAGTTGAACACTTCCATGAAAGCGTTTCCTATTTTGAGGAAACGATGTCTGGTGTTTTTCACAATTTAAAAATTATGCACTTAAGCTAGGTGTGGTGGTGACGAACATTTTTAATCCCAGTACTCGGGAGGCAGAGGCAGGCAGATCTCTGAGTTCAAAGCCAGCCTAGTCTACATAGTGAGTTCCACGACCAGCAAGGGCTACAGGGATACTCTGTCTCAAATGACCCCCCCCCCAAAAAAAAATGTACTTGAAGATACTTCAAAATGAAAATCTTTATTCAAAATAAATATCTCTTGTTATTTTCAGATATGAAGATCTTTTAAAAAGTCTGCCATTACCAGAATATTGTAATCCAGAAGGAAAATTCAATTTGGCCTCACATTTGCCAGGATTTTTTGTACGTCCTGATCTAGGACCCAGGCTGTGCAGTGCCTATGGTAAGTATATAGTCATGGTTCTCATAAATTGGAATTATGGGTTTTCACAACTTAGGGCCAATGTAAATTGGTTAAGGTTTGTACTTTTTTATTACATCTATTTTTCCCTTTTTAAAAATTTTTTGTTTTGTTTATGAGTATTTTGCCCACATGTTAATGCATCCCTGTCATGCAGTGCCCATGAAGGCCAAAAGAGAAACGTAAGTTATAGGCAGGAGTTGTTAGTCATCATGTTGGTTCTGGGAACCAAACACTGCTCCCCTGTAAGAGCAGCCAGTGTTCCTAACTTCTGAGCCATTTCTCCAGCCTCCACAGTCTTTTAATATAATGAATATGCTATTGAAAGCTTTTATAATACCAAGTATTCCAGGAATTAACAGCCAGCATACTTCTGATAGTTCCTCCCAAGATAATCTATATATTTTATTGATTTTGCTAAAATTTAAATTGTACTGATAGAATTATAAGGGGGGATAATATCTGCGATGTTTTATCAGTTATATAAAGTTCTCTCAAGTAAAAAGCCTTATTTCCTATGCAGGAGTAGCTGCTGCTAAAGATCATGATATAGGAACCACAAATCTACACATCGAAGCTTCTGACGTTGTAAATATTCTAGTGTATGTTGGCATAGCAAAAGGAAATGGGATCCTCTCAAAGACAGGTAAAGAAACATAGTTGGTATCATATATAATTGCCTATGGCTTAGTGACAGAGAGTATTTTGCCTGCATGTATGTAAGTGCACCTGTGTTGTGCAATGACCATGGAGGTCAGAAGATGATGCTGGATTCCCACGGAACTGGAGTTACAGATAGTTAGTTGTTAGCCACCATGTGGATGCTGGGAATTGATCTCAGGTCCTCTGCAAGAGCAGCCAGTGCTCTTAACCTCTGAACCATCTCTCTCCAGCATGTATATATATTTAAGGCAGAAGATAACAAGGATATTTTAATCTTTGTTACATAAAGATTGTTTTCCTCATCATGTAAAGGAAATATTTTAAAAATAAACATTTATTTTTATTTGATTATTTGCCATTACTAAGTATTGTATTTATGAATGTTGATTGCTCAACTCACTTGTAATCATTGAAGAGTAGAGACGAGGTTCTGAGGCTGCGAAGACATTAAAGATGTTTGTGATGGAGGCATTTTCCCTCTCCTGGTAGCAGGAAAAGCAAGTGACCTTTTGTCTCGATTCATACATTTTAGTTTTCATTCTATATCTTTTTTTCTAAACTGCTCTGTCACTCCTTCCTCTGTAAATCTGTTTTTGCATTGATGTATTTGTTGGGGGAGGCAGTGGGGAGGTCAGAGGACAGCTCGTGGGTTGGTTCTTTGCTCCTACCCTTTAGGTTCTGGGGAATAAACTCAGGTCGTTAGGCTGGGCAGCAAGCACCTTTACCACTGGACCACCCTGGGCCCCAGTCCTTCCTTTTTAGAGACACACAGTCATGCATGTAAACTTTTCCTTTCTGCTGACTTCTCTTTTGGATAGGAGGTTCTCAGTGGTAGAGCATATTCCTAGTGTACTCAAGACCTTGAATTCTGGTATCTAGCACACCAACTAAATACAAAAAGAGTAAGCGGCTGGGCATGGTGGTGCACGCCTTTAATCCTAGCACTTGAGAGGCAGAGGCAGGCAGATCTTTGTGAGTTCAAGGCCAGCCTGGTCTGCAGAGTGAGTTCCAGGACAGCTGGGGCTACAGGGAGACCCTGTCTCGAAAAGACAAAAAAAAAAAAGTAAGCAAAGACGAAACTATTCCTTCTCACAAGTAGCGGCAGCCTTGTAACTTGAGTCATCGCGCTGCTTCTGCTGTCATAAAGCGTTTTTGCTGTATTTGGTGCTTCTCTATCATAGCAGCTCACTTTAGTCTTAAACAGTGTACTTGCTTTGGGTTCAGGTGACCAGCTTGCCTCAGTCTCCATCGCACTGTGTTTATCGTACTGTTTACCTTGTCCTCTAAGTACTGTTTCACAACATGGAACTTGTATGTGCTGTTACTCAGTTCATGACCCACATGATACATGATTTTCTAGTTTGTCAAAATTTTACAAGTATTACCTGATATCTCCTTACAACCGTAGCTTCATGTATGAAGCGTACGCATTTGGTGACAGGTCAGTCATAATGAGAACAGGTCCCATTGCAGCTCTCAGGTGTGCTCCATTCATAACTGTACTGAGCAGACCCACTTACCCGACTCAGCCTTTTTACTTCATGTATGAAGCGTACGCATTTGATGACAGGTCAGTCATAATGAGAACAGGTCCCATTGCAGCTCTCAGGTGTGTCCCATTCATAACTGTACTGAGCAGACCCACTTACCCGACTCAAGCATAAAATAGAGGCCATGGTCCCTGTGGACCATCCTCAGTTCTATTAAAGGAGCCAGCTGTTTAAGAAGTGTCTAGAAAGTACTTTGTAAGCTATGAAATTGAGTTCCAGACATTGGTCAGGCCAGGGGTGGTAATGCATGCCTTTAACTCCTATACTTGGGAGGCAGAGGCAAATGGACCTCTGTGAGTTCAAGGCCAGCCAGGGCTACGTTAGTGAGACCCTGTGACAAAACAAAAATAAAAAGACGTTGGTCAGACCACCCTTGAGACTGGGCTGAGCAGAAACTTGGCTCCTAAGCACAGTCTTCCATCCCCTGCTCTTTGGCTTACAGAAAACAAGTTAAAACATCACTATTGCTCTTCCATGTGTTTATTGGAGTCACAGCCCTAAGCCTCTGCTCTTCTAATAGCGTTGAGTGCATGACGCTGCAGCTTGGTGGCATGCGCCTTTTACCTCAGCAGGCTGGAAGCTGAGGCAGGAGGATAGCAAGTTATAAGCCAGCCTTTGCTGGATAGCAAATTCCAGACTAACCCGGCTGCATATTGAAACCATACTTCAGAAAGACTAACTCAAACAAAAAAGGGCTGACCTAGTCAGGTGCTCTGTGAGTCAGTTATAGAAAGTTTGGCTTTCTGGTAGTCTTTACCGACTAATTTGAAAATAACTTCTATGTTTCAGGAATACTTAAGAAATTTGAAGAAGAAGATTTGGATGATATTTTAAGGAAAAGGTTAAAGGACTCAAGTGAAATCCCTGGTGCTCTGTGGCATATTTATGCTGGAAAGGATGTGGACAAGATAAGGGAATTTCTTCAGAAGGTAGAGATCGTGCATAGTCTATTATTCACCTCTTTGCCTTAAACAAGGACTTAGTCATTTGTTAATTCCCCTTCTTTTGGATTCAGCAATATAAAAATCATTAAATAATTTTTAGTTTGCGGGAGGTAGAATTTTGTTGAAAGTGGACAGCTCTTTTGTCCCACTCTCTAGAGACTGAGACGTGCAGCTTGCTCTTGTTGCTGAGCTTCTCTTTGCCACCTTGCAGCGGAGGACTGATGCACAGACAAAAACCTCTTAACATTGGGTAAAAACTAGGCACTGGGTGTTGCCAAGTAGATTGTATTTTAATTCTTTGAAAATTTCATGAATGTATGTACAATATGTCTTAGACATATCCTCCCCCTATTCCCTCCTTCAACTCCTACTCCCTCCCCCAACTTCCATGCCCTCCTTTCTAAAATTATCATTATAACCCACACCTGGCCCCCCCCCCTTTTTTTTTTTTGGTATTTTTTGAGACAGGGTCTCCTTTAGTCCCAGATGGCCTGGAGCTCACTCTAGAGACCAGGCTGGCCTTGAACGCACAGAGATCCCCCCACCTCTGCCTCTGCCTCCCCAATGCTGGGACTGAAGGTGTGCACCACCACACCCAGCTGCCTGGCCAATCTTTAACTAGCGTGAGCTTGTGCTGGTGACCCCAGCTGTTCTGAGTCCCTGTGTGTGGCAGCTGTGTCATGTCCAGAAGACAGCATGTCACAGTTGTCCCCATCCTCAGGATCCTAACACTTTCTGCTATATTCCCTGGCACAGGCAGTAATTCTATTTCATCTGTCATACACAGTTTTTTAAAATATTATTTTATGTGTATGAGTGTATTGTCTGCATGTATGTGTATGCACCCATGTTGTGCAATGCCAAAGAGTTCAGAAGAGGCCATCAGATTCCCCTGGAACTGGAGTTAAGGATGGTTTTTTTCTGTGGTTCATGTGAAGAGCACATGTAAACAACTATCTCATCCCAAAATACCTACCAGTATTTTAATGTAAAATATAAGCTGTTGTGCCTATGAATGCAGATTATATGATTATCAACTAACAGTTCCTGGGCATTGATTTATTATTTTTTTAAGAGCTAGAATGCTGAGTTAGAAAAATTGAGATTTGCACATACCTCTAAGATGTCAAGAAATGGTTCTGAATACACATACATGAATGGTTTGGCCTCAGGGTAGGGAGAGGGGGTGCAGCTGAGTGGTTTCTTCCTCACCTGTGTATGCTCTAGAAGCACACAGGAAGGAAGGAAGCCAGGTGGGTGAAATGTCACAGTCAAGGAGGTGATGAGGAGGAGCAGGATTGGCACTGCCGCAGCAGCTAGGCTGCGTTCCTTTTCACACAAGTGCACAGTATTGGTAACGGTCATAGCTTTATGATTATGAGAACAAAAGACTTAGTTGAAATTTAACTAGGCTTTTTTAGTTCTCTGACTTAATTCCTATGCGCACTTCTAACCTATGTTTCAGATTTCAAAAGAACAAGGTCTTGAAGTTCTGCCAGAGCACGATCCAGTGCGGGACCAGAGCTGGTACGTGAATAGGGAGCTTCGTCGGAGGCTGCTCGAGGAGCACGGGGTTAGGACCTGCACTCTAGTTCAGTTCCTGGGTGACGCCATTGTTCTGCCAGCAGGAGCACTTCATCAGGTACGTGTCAGTGAGGGTTAGTACACTGCCCTGAACAGGCTGGCTTCGGGGAATAGCTAAGAATGAAAGGTGGGAGCATGCCCAGCACGCACGTCCTTTCATTACATCGCTAGACTGGAACCCAAAGTAAGTTAACACTTGAATGGAGCTGAGTTTCCGTTGTATGTATCCTCTGGTTTATCAAGTTGAAATCACTTTTAAGACCTTTGGGGGGAAAATAGAGATAACTGAATACTCACTGTCACTAAAGAGTCTTAAGACCAAAAAAAAAAAAAAAAAAAAGTTATAGGAGAGAGCCGAGCGTGGTGGCGCACGCCTTTAATCCTAGCACTTGGGAGGCAGAAGCAGGCGGATCTCTGTGAGTTCAAGGCCAGCCTGGTCTACAAAGCGAGTTCCAGGCCAGCTGAGACTAAAAGGGAGACCCTGTCTCAAAAAGACCAAAAAAACCAAAAAAGTTATAGGGGAGACTATCTAGAGTTGGTCAGTCTTTGCTTGAACTTCCTGCTTCTTGTTAGCATGCTAACATAATCACAGTGTCTGTAAAGAAAAGACAGTATGTAATTCCTATAGCTCTCGTTGACAGAACATACAGTCTAAGACCAGTATCTAGCATAGCATGGTGACACTCCTATAACCCCTCACTAGGGAGGATGGAGCAGGAGGATCACAAGTTCACTGGGTTCTGTAGCAAGATGCCATCTCAGGAAAACAAGGAGAAGCATGCAAACCCAAAACCCTGTCAATTTTTTTCCTTCTGCGGTGGTAGATGTGGTACTGGGAAGAGTACCTGGGAGTAGATGGCAATTGCTGAAAGAAGGGACTTGACGTGAACAGTGGATTCTGCAGGTAGAATGCACCCATAGTGCAGGTTAGCCCCTAGCGTTGACCTCCCCTACCCCCCCCAAAAAAGTTTGCCTGTGTGTTCCCACCTTCCATTCACTAATGAAAGGCATCTGGTATTGATTTGTTTACCAGGTAAAGTTCCTCAGATTTTATAACTATGAATGCAGTCATTAACTATTTTGCACTTGTGATGAACGTACACAAATATTCCTTAAACACTAATGAGAACTTTGTTGAGGATATCAGATTTATACTTTTTAGTTCTTTTATTATTTTCCCTTTATGTGTATGAGTGTTTTGCCTGCAAGCGTGTGTAAGTGTACCGCATACCTGCTATGCCTGAGGAGGCCAGAGTACCCTGCAGCTGGAGTTACTTACAGACAGTTGTCAGCCACGGTGTGCATGCTGGGAACCAACCCTGGGTCCTCTGCAAGAGCGGCCACAGAAGAGCTGCCTCTCCAGCCTCATTCTTTTAGATCTCAAGTCACATTGAAGAGAATGAAACATCAACATATAATATGCCTTATTCTCTACAGTAACTTCCTAGAAAGTACGTTAAATTGTTGTGCTTTCCTGTAGACTTGGGATCATTTCAAAGATGTTCTGTCATCTATCTTTAATATTCAGAGCTCTACATACTATTTCTTTGTGTACTACCATCAGAAAACAGCTATATGTAAATGACTTAAACAGTCTACACTGTCTGTAGAGCTACATATAGTGAAATAATACTCCTTTGAGTGGGTATGGTGGCGCATGCCTTTAGTCCCAGTACTCAGAAGGCAGGGGCAGGCAGATCTCTGTGAGTTCAAGGCCAGCCTGGTCTACACAGAGAGTTCCAGGACAGCTGGGGCTACAGGGAGACCCTGTCTCAAAAATACCCTCCCACCAAAAAAAAAAAAGAAATACTCCTTTAGTAATAGAATAGGTCCATGTGCACATTCTTGTTTACAAGTGTAGCATAGAAAGTGTCCAGATTACTGTTGGTCCTCTGATTTTTTGAGATAGTGTTGCTTTGTAGCCCAGACTAGCCTCCTGTCAGCCTCCCCGTCCTAGGATTATACCTGGCTGGCAGTGTGAGTTTTCTTTTGAGGGGCTCTTGGAAGGACGTCTCCTCTGCAGCCCACATTAGTCCTGACTGCAGCAGTATTCCTGCTGTGGCTCCCGGGTGCTGAGTTGCTGACGTCAGCATTGTTTTCCTTAAAGTTGGATGTTGCGGTTGTTTTAAGTTACAGTACAATTTTCTTTTTATTTATTTATTTAATTTTTTATTTATTTATTTATTTATTTATTTATTTTTTCTTATCTCTAAAGGTGGCAGCAGTACAATTTTCATGTAATGAAATTAACCCTTTTGCTGCAGATTTTGAAAAATACATAGTTGGAGCCGGGCGTGGTGGCTCACGCCTTTAATCCTAGCACTTGGGAGGCAGAGGCAGGCGGATCTTTGTGAGTTCAAGGCCAGCCTGGTCTACAGAGAGAGTTCCAGGACAGCTGGGACTACAGGGAGACCCTGTCTCGAAAAGACCAAAAAAAAAAAAAGAAAAGAAAAGAAAAATACATAGTTGGGTAAATAACACAGCAACTCAAAAATAGAATCTCTTACATTTAAGAAAATTTTTTTTAATTATGCATATGAGAGAGAGAGAGAGAGAGAGAGAGAGAGAGAGTGTGTGTGTGTGCGCATACGCATGCAGATTGGAGGCCAGCAGAGGGAGTTGGATCCCTACAGAGCCAGACTTAATAGACCTTGTGAGCCACCCAGCCTGGGTGCTGAGATAGCTCTTGACATGGCTGCTGAGAGCTAACCTGAGGTCCTCTGTAAGAGAAGTACAAAATCTTTTTTTGTCTTTTTTGAGACAGGAAACGTAGCTCCAATTGGCATGGAACTCACTAGGTCGACCAGGCTGGCCTTGGACTCACAGAGATCTGCCTGCCTCTGCCTCTACCCCTGGTCATTCCCCTGTTGGGATTAAAGGTGTGTGCACCACATCTGGTTTAAGAAGTACACACAAAAAAAATTTTTTTTTTTTGGTCTTTTCGAGACAGGGTCTTCCTGTAGCCCCAGCTGGCCTGGAACTCATGGAGATCTGCCTGCCTCTGCCTCCCAAGTGCTGGGATTACAGATTTGCGCCACCACACTCGGCTTCGTTTTGTTTTTGAGACATGGTCTGACTCAGCTCAGGGCAGCCTCGGCCTTTGCGTAGCACAGGATAACCTGGAACTCAGGCTCCTTCTGCCTCCACCTCCCGAGTACTGTGACTAGCTCTGCTTCTATGAGACTGGTGTTCACTTGAAAGGCTTCCACCTGTAACCTGCACTCTAGAGCTTTAAGGAAGAGAGTTAACTCAAGTTCCAGGCCTGCCTGAGCTACACTCAAACCCTCTGTCAATTGGTCAGTCAGTCAATAAATCATTGGAATCATAGAATTTGTATTCTTTTAAGAAGACTTATTTGTGTAAATTATGTGCATGTGACGACAGGTCCCGTGGAGGCTAGCTGCTGGAGCTCAAGTTACAGGTAGTTGTTATCAGCCCTTTGTGGGTGCTGGGAATCCAGTTCTGCATGAATAGCGTTTGTCCTTAACCATGGAGGCATCTCTCCAGCTCCAGAATATGTATTCTTTTTCTTTTTTTTTTTTTGGTCTTTTTGAGACAGGGTCTCCCTGTAGTCCCAGCTGTCCTGGAACTCACTCTGTAGACCAGGCTGGCCTTGAACTCACAGAGATCAGCCTGCCTCTGCCTCCCAAGTGCTAGGATTAAAGGTGTGTGCCACCATGCCCGGCTCAGAATATGTATTCTTAAGTCTGGCTTTTCTTAAAGAATGCATTTTCAATTCATCCCTGTTGTATGTTCCAGATGTTACTTTTCTATCTCTAGTTATCTGTGTTACCATGTTGTATTTTTCAGTCTACTTGTCTTTTCAACTGAAGGACTTTTAGGTTGTTGCTAATTTGTGTAATAATAAATAAATATACATAAACTTTGATTTCCATTAGGCAAATGTTAACTGATGGAATTACCTGGTCATCTGCTAAGCGTATGATTAAAAAAAAAACCAAAAAACACCAGGCTGTCCTCTAAAGTGGTTGAATCTTTCCCCAAACCAGTGTTCCATCCATTGTACTTCTTTTACTTTCTGTTTCTTGTTACTTTCTAGGTTTTTTTAGTGGGCAAGGGAACAGGTTTGAGAAAGGGTTTTGTGTGTGGTGTGTGTGTGGGGGTTCTTATATCATTTTTACTTTATGTGTATGAGTGTATTGCTTGCATGTGTGTAAGTGCGTCACACAATGCCCAGGGAGTTAAAAGAAGGAGTTTTATTTTATAGACTAGACTGGCTTCCGACCTGCAGGGACCCTTCTTCTCCAGTCCGCAAGTACTTTCTTACTCTTTTACATCGTTAGAATTTTTAGAAGGGCTTGATCAGTCACACAGGTTGCTAAACCTTTAAGAATTTTTGATTGTTTTGGAGTCGGCTTGGAGAGTAACACGAAATTTTACATTCTAACAACAGTGCTAATATTACTACCCATGGACTGTACTATGTAGAACACAAGACATCGTGGGCTTGTCAGGTGGCTTAAACCAGGCAGCACTGCATTACACACGGCACTAATGGGGAAGAAGTAGCTCTGTTCTTACCAAGACTGCTTCTAACACGGGAGGACAGTGGCTTTGCCTGTGCGGGGCAGGCTAGATGTTTGGTTTTAACTTATAGGAATGGATGATGATCACCATGTGTATAAGTTACTTTTCCGTTGCTGCTTAAGCCCTTATTTTCCTGTGGAACTACATTTTTCTCAGCACTGCTTTCTTCCAGGCTTCTACCAGAATGGCCCATTAAGCTCTCCTTACAGCAGTCAGCAGCTTTTCTAGCCCAAGAGTTCCAAAGTCTTCCACATTTCCCCTAACACCCACATGGTTGGGTTCTTCACAGCCAACAGCCCACTCTCTGGTACCAAATACTATATTAGTCACTTTTCTGTTGCTGTGATAAAACCACCATGACCAAGGGAACTTATAAAAGGAATAGTTTATCTGAGCTTATGATTAATGGTTCCAGGGAATTAGAGTCCATTGTGGTGGGGAGGCATGGTGGCAGGAGCTGGAGCAGAAAGCAGAGGTCCACATCTTCCAGTGAGCACAGGAAGCCAAGAGAGAGAGAGACAGACAGACAGACAGACCAGACACACACACACACACACACACACACACACACACGATACTGTAAGGCTTGTTGAACACACTAAGTCCGCCCCCAATAACGTACTTCCTCCAGCATGGCCACACTTTCTAAGATCTCCCAAAACAGTGCCACCAACTGGGGACAAAAGGTCTGAATACTTGAAGCCTATGGAGGACATGCTCATTCAAACCACCACATTCCACTCTGTCCCCCATTGGCTCATGAGCATATAAAATGCAAAATGCCTTTAGTCCAACCATAAAAGTCCCCATAGTCTTTATGAGTCTCAATACTATTCAAAAGTCTACAGTCCAAAGTCTCTTCTGAGACACAGGCCAATCTCTTTTAACTGTAAGCTCCTGTAAAGTCAAAAGACAAATTACATCCTCCCAACATACAGTGGAACTGAATATACATTCCCATTCCAAAGGGGAGGAATAGAGGCACAGTGGGGAAATACTGAACCAAAACAAGACCGAAAACCAGCAGGGCAAACACCAAGTGAGCAGTTATGTGTGTGACTTCTGGGACTTTCCAAAGGGCTTAGAGAGTTCGACAAGCCTTGCCAGTCTCCAGTTGCTCTCTCTGCTTCCTGCCTGTGCTCATTGGAGATGTGGACCTCTACTTTCTGCTCCAGCTCCTGCCACCATGCCTCCCTGCCACAGTAGACTCTAACTCCCTGGAACCGTCAATTGTAAGCTCAGATAAACTCCTTTTGTAAGTTCCCTTGGTCATCGTGGTTTTATCACAGCAACAGAAAAGTGAAGAATACACCATCCTTAGAGTCTAAAGACCACTGTAAAATTGTCAGTGTAAGTCTCTTGTTTATAACCTTGAGGAAATATGTGAGATCCTATCCATCCCCAGGCAGAGCAACTAGATCTTCACAGACTTGCAGCCTCTGTTCTACAACGCCGGAGCTCGAGTTCTCGGACACTGCCTAGAATTGAGTAAGCCCAGGCTCAGCTCCCAGCTCCACAAGGGAAAGAGACAAAAAAGGGGGGGGGGGGCTTTATTAAAGTTTTCCTGAACTAGTTTACTAGGTATGTTAGCATTGTAAACTTTATTTTTTATTTTTTTTTAATTTTATTTATTTCCGTATATGTATGAATGTATTGTCTGAATGCAAGTTTGTGCACCTATGACGTGCAACGCCGCGGAGGTCAGAAGAGGGTGTCGGATTCCCCTGGAACTGGAGTTCTCCTGGAATTGGAGTTTCAGACGGCTCTCGACCGCCATGTGGGTGCTGGGGATCGAACCCGGGTCCTCTGCAAGAGCGGTTGCGCTCTTAACCGCTAGGCCATCTCTCCAGCCCCGCATTGTAAACTTTATTAAAGTTTTCCTGAACTAGTTTACTAGGTGATTTTAGCATTGTAAACTTTAATGTTTTTTGTGTAAATGACTGTGGCAAATTTTTGGCTCACAAATCTTAACAGTTGAACATATAACCACCATGCCTAGTTAATAGCCCATTTAAAAAAAGATAACGTGTATGATGGCACAGGCCTTTAATTTCAGCACTCAGGCCGACAGGCTGCTGCTGCTGCTGCTGCTGGAGCTGGAAAGATAGCTCAGTGGTTTGGAGCATCAGCTTCCCTTACAGAAGATGTGGGCTTGGTTCCCAGCACCCACATGGCAGCTAACCACCACTGTTAACTCCAGTTTTAAGGGATCTGATGCCCAGTTCTGGACTCCCCAGGCATTTCACATACTTGGTGCATGCACGTATATTCAGGCAAACACTCATATGCATAAAATAAAAAAAATTTTTTTTTTTGGTCTTTTCGAAACAGGGTCTCCCTGTAGTCTCAGCTGTCCTAGAACTCACTCTGTAGACCAGGCTGGCCTTGAACTCACAAAGATCCGCCTGCCTCTGCCTCCCAAGTGCTAGGATTAAAGGCGTGCAACACCACGCCTGGCTTACAGCTAATTCTTTAAGGCAGGTGTAGAAGTGAAATAAAAACCACTCAGATTTCAAAAGAAATCTCACTACTCCCTATTAAATTTGTTTTGCAAACTTTTAAAAATTAGAATACATTTCAAATGCTTAGTTTTTCAGTTATCCTTCCTTTCCCTGGAATTTTTATGGCATTCTAAAATATCACTAGAAGACAGCTAAGAACAATGCAGATCCAGATTAGGTAACCAGGGATAAATGGTATGGCAAGTTCATTTGTGTTCTTTAAACTGAACCTTCCCTCTAGAGTAACACTTAAGCCTTTCAGCAAAGTGCATCAGCTAGTTGTTCAGTACAATAGCATCCTGTAAGCAATAGTAAAACGTGCCAGTCTGAAAACATTTTAAAGCGACTGTTAACTGGCAAAGCTGATCAACCCTTTTCAGAACTCTGGAATGTAATGCAGAATCTAGAGGAACCAAGAGACCATTTAAGAAGAAAGTGGCTCTGCCGGGTGTGGTGGCGCACGCCTTTAATCCTAGCACTTGGGAGGCAGAGGCAGGTGGATCTTTGTGAGTTCAAGGCCAGCCTGGTCTACAGAGCGAGTTCCAGGACAGCTGGGGCTACAGAGAGACCCTGTCTCGAAAAGACCAAAAAAAAAAAAGAAAGTGGCTCTGAAGGAAGTATCTGCTACCACGCTGGCTGACCACCGAACAACTAGGTCAGAAACTTCAGTGACCACACCAGCAGGGAATGCTGTCCTCAGAAAGTCTGGACAGTGACTGAAGGATGACTGCAGGCCTCAGCCATAAGTGACTCCAGCCTTGAGGCAGGGGGAGTCTATTAGCCAAGGTTTGCACAGCAGTGTCGAGATGCCTAGTTTTTAACCCAAAGTGATAAAGCATAAGTAGAAGACGGTAAGGACTGGCATTCAGAGGGAGGGAACACACTGACACATGTTCCCGAGGAAGTCCAGCCAGCCAAGGGACACTCCGTGGATAAAGACCTGAAGGAAACAGGTGATGGGTGAGCAGAACAAAGAGAACAGGAAATTTTAGGCCTAGCTAGAGCAAAGTAGACAAAAAGTAACATGCTAAACCTCTGAAGGACTCGATCTCCACAAAGCATGCTGAGATAAGACACAGGAGAGTCAGGACATTTGAGACTTTATGATGGTATGAGAGAGTTAATGTAAGACTGTAAAGCATCTGTTAGACAAGACATCACAGGAGTTGGGCTCCTGGTGACTTGCCATTTATTGGCTGATTTGTCTTGGGACAGGCGCTGAACATCTCATCCATAGTCTACTGTTCTGTGAAATAGAGCATCTGTTCTACAGACAAATAAGGACGAGCCAGTGAGACTGTACAGAAACGCTGCACATGTGAGGCTTCACTATTAATCTCCAGAGGAACCAGCAGCCTAATCCCAGACACAGAGCGTTTACTTTATGGTGCTACCAAGTTGTCAGTAAGGCCCAGTGCTTGAGTTAAAGAACTCTGGAGACTTCAGCAGCTGTTCAGGTGGTCACATGTCCAGAGGAGGAATTGTAGCCCCTCTGGAACTCCATTCCTGTCATCAATTAGATTATTTTTCCCAGTCTCCATTTCCCACTTACTATCTGCTCCATCTCACTCCTCCCAATTAAATTTGTTTTGCAAACTTTTAAAAATTAGAATAAATTTCAAATGCTTAGTTTTTCAGTTATCCCTTCTTTCCCAGGAATTTTTATGGCATTCTAAAATATCATTAGAAGACAGCTAAGAACAATGCAGATCCAGATTAGGTCACCTGGGCAGTTAAGGAGCAGGGTGTGCAGAATGCGTAAGTGCTAAACACGTGACACCATGCTGACTGGCTCCTGAAGAATGCTAGTCAGGAAGAGAACTGTCTTGAAAAACTGTCAGAGCAAAGCCATCTGCAAGCAGAGGATCTCCTTAATTGGCTAATTTGAAACAAAGGCACAAGTCACCTAAATTCTTGGGCAGTTCTGAAACTCATTCGTGGTCAGTAGGTCTGGCCACAGTGCCTGACCAATCAGCTGAGTTGCCTTTCCTTTTCTTTCTTACCTGGGGTCAGTTAACATTGAAATGACCAGCAAAGGAATAGCAACGGACTTATACAGGTTGAGAGCCTCTCACAGTCTTTCTCCATAGCAGTTTTTAAAAAGTAACATGTTCCAAAAAGTCCATCTAGACAACCTTGATAATTAGCCTCTCCAAAGGATTCCTGGAAAAGTTACTTGTTTTTGTCATTTAAAAATTCTTCATTTACAGTCACTCCACATGAAGCTTTCAGTGACATAGCTTTGTCATTCAAGTGTGGTCTCCTGCTTTGAAATCCATTCGATGTTTTGGGAAGATTCTCTGGCAGAACTGTCCTACATTTGTTGATTTTTTTTAGGCAGCTTTGTCTTTGTTTGCTTCCATTCTGGCCTCCTAAGATTTATGGTTCACATTTTTTCTTTTTGGAATAGGTACAGAATTTTCACAGCTGCATTCAGGTAACCGAAGACTTTGTGTCTCCAGAACATCTCGTACAATCTTTTCATTTGACGCAGGAACTGAGACTTTTGAAGGAAGAAATCAATTATGATGATAAATTACAGGTAAGAAACGAGTGTGGTGAGGAGATCCTGTTTTGGGCTTTTTATATGAAAATAGGGTGTGTGTATTACAGCTTAGGCAGTCACTGCCTAGTTTGTCACATTAGGGTAAAAAACCCAGGTTAGCCAGGCATGGTGGTGCACGCCTTTAATCTTAGCACTCGGGAGGCAGAGGCAGGTGGATCTTTGTGAGTTCAAGGCCAGCCTGGTCTACAGAGCGAGTTCTAGGACAGCTGGGGCTACAGGGAGACCCTGTCTCAAAAAGACCAAAAAAAAAAAAAAAGGTATGGTCAAGATAGAATTTCAGTATGAGTCAGTATATTCATTTAAAACTATGCTGGTATTAACCTGGGTTTTTTTGTTTTGTTTTGTTTTTTCTTTTTTTTTTTTTGGTCTTTTCGAGACAGGGTCTCCCTGTGGCCCCAGCTGCCCTGGAACTCCCTCTGTAGACCAGGCTGGCCTTGAACTCACAAAGATCCACCTGCCTCTGCCTCCCAAATGCTAGGATTAAAGGCATGCACCACCACGCCTGGCTGACAATACCTTTATTTTTTTATTTATTTTTATTTATTTTGTATGCATATGAATGTATTGTCTGCATGTAGGTTTGTGCACCCGTGTCGTGCAGTGCCACGGAGGTCAGAAGAGGGTGTCGGATTCCCCTGAAACTGGAGTCAAAGACAGTTCTCAGCCGCCATGTGGGTGCTGGGGATCGAATCCGGGTCCTCTGCAAGAGCAGTTGGTGCTCCCAACCACTAGGCCATCTCTCCAGCCCCTGACGATACCCTTTTAAAAAGACTTTTATGTATATGAGTGTTTTGCTTGCATGTAAGCACACTGGTGCATGTAGTGCCCATGGTTGCCAGAAGAGGCTCTCAAGATCCCCAGAAACTGGAGTTAGAGGTGGTTGTTAGCTGTCATGTGGGTGCTAGCAACTGAAATGGGAACCTGTACAAGAGCTGCCAGTGCTCTTAATAAGCCCCAACACCACTTTGGCACTTTGATATTTTACTTCTCCTTAAATGTGGTGCTCCTTGGTCCCCTTAAAAATTAAAATGACACCAGGCATGATGGCACATGCCTTTAATCCTAGCACTTGGGAGGCACAGGCAGGTGGATCTCTATGAATTTGGGGCCAGCCTGGTCTAGAGTAAGTTCCAGGACAGCTAGAGCTATAGGGAGACCTTGTCTCAAAAAGACCAAAATAATTATTTAATTCTTTGCTTTTAAGCCAGGCATGGTAGTATATTTCTGTAATCCCAACACTTGGAAGGTTGAGGCAGGAGGATTGCTGTGAGTTTGGGGTCAGCTTGGGCTACAGTGGAATCTCTACTTCAAGTGATTTTGAGTACTGTCTCTTTCAGGTTAAGAATATCTTGTATCATGCAGTCAAAGAAATGGTGAGAGCTTTGAAGGTGCACGAAGATGAGGTGGGAGACGCAGGGGAGGCCTAGCGTGGGCAGGCCTGGAGCCTGCCTTGTTACTGACACCACAGCAGTATAGCAGAGGTCACGCCTCCTGTGGCACAATGCTGAATTAAACGAGCTCAATTTAAGGGCAGCGCGTAGCTGCTCCTGTATCATAGTGTGTATTATAGTTTGTGTGATGTTTGTGAAAGATGACAGATTTACAATGATGTATTTATTTTTGGTAAAAAAAAAATCTATGCTATATTGTTGATCAAGTGTAAATGTACCCTTGTACAGTTTAGTAGATAACTGATATTTTTCACTACATCGAGACAGTTACTGTGAGACTAGGACACAAACACCAGCTGTTGCCGCATTGGGAAAGTTGCTGGATCGCACAGCAGTCACGTCATAATCAGAAAATTACTGCCAAATAATTGTAAAATTTGTAAAATACAAAGTATATAAAGTAGATACTAAACACAGACACTTCAATATTTTGTTGAAGCTATTGACTGTACAATTAAACATTTTCAAAAGGTGTAATTTATTTAAAATTGTCTCATTTTGGTAAAGTTTATGTGAAGTTTTAAAGCTAAATATTAAACTTAATATGCTATGTAAATATATACATATATACATTTAATGATGTATTTTTTTAAAACATTGGCTTGCTTTTGTTAAAGTGCAAGTGTTACATATGGCTTTGTACATTAAAGTTGAAAGGGGTTTTACATTTTCCATTAAAAAGTCTTTATCAAGAAGTTGGATTGTTGCAGAGTTCTCCTCTTTGAGCGTGCGCACTGCTGGGTTGAAGAGCCGGCTGCCCCTTGGAGTGTGAGCTCTGCTCTGCTCTTCAGCTCGGGCCCTGGCAAGTCCAAGTCGCCTGAATTGGGAGCTATGCTGAATGCCAGTGATTGCCTCAGCACAGGCGGAGCACTTTACTGCTGGAACCTGCAGTTCTCCATTGACACCTTCAGGGTACTGAGGAAAGGAAAAGGCTGCAGTCCAAGGTGTGCCTCCTTGCATTCTGCTTAGATTTATCGGGGTTTTACTCGTCCATCACTGTTCAGCTTCATTTACGCTGTTAAGTCACCGTCAACCTGGGCGGGCATGCTGCAGCCAGGAATCTGAGCAGCGCAGATCACATTAACTCCCTCTGCTTGCCTGGCATAGGGGTTAATGGTAATGAGATGGATGGTAACTGCCAGGAGTTAAAGATGGTCTGAAAAACATTGCAGATGACGTACAGTAAATGTGTCTCAGCTCAGTGTAGGTCTTTGCTCTATAGCTGGATCTGTTATATCCGATTGAGTTCTGATGTAAAATTAGCTTAAAGCCATGGTATTAAACCTAGACACTTACCTGCTAATTCCCTGCCGTCTGCCAGGAGCCAGCATTTGTGGTGATTTCCCCCATAGCCTTTGCTTCTCGCTATTCCTTGAGGCTCCTTTTCACCATCCAACAAAAGGCCTTTGAATACAGCTGCAGCCAGGAACATTAAGCCAGATAGTGTGTCACTGAGGCAAATCCTCCCTGATGAGACCATTCTAGCTGCAGTTGAAGAGGTTTTGCCCATGGTCAGAATTCCCTGCTGTGACTGTATTCTTGCCACTGGCAAGAATAGCTGTACTTTTTCATCATCAGAGACATTTTTACATGTGGGGAGACTGGGATGTTGACCTTGTTTTCTCGCTACTGAAGTGAGATTTTTGTGTGTGCCTGTGGGTGCATGTGGCCATGGAGGAGTTCAGCCTTGGCTCTTCTCAGAAGCTGTCCACCTCACTTTTCGCCCAGGCCAGCTGACCATGGAACCCCAAGGACCGTCCTGCCTCCACAGTGCTGAGATGGCACGTGTGCACGATCACTCCTGCTTTTCTTCATAGGTGCTAGGGAGTGAACACAGATTCTCCTGCTTGCTCAGAAAGCACTTTACCAACTGAGTGGTCTCCCCTGCCATTTCCTACATAAGATAATGTCTTACTATGTCCATTTTCCCCACAAGTGATCATGGTAAGAATTACCTAAACGCAGGGGCTAGAAGAGAGCTCAGCAGTTAAAAGCCACTTGCTCTGCGATCATAAGGACCCCAGCATCCATCTAGCAAGCCGCATAGCCCTACAAATACCTATACCCTAGCTCCTGGGGGATGGAGACAGGATCACTGTGGCTTGCAGGTGTTCATAGCCTTCAGTGCTCATGCACTGGACCTGGGTTTGGGTCCCAGCACTCACATGGGGTGGCTCACAGCCACCTGTGACTCCACCTCCAGATCTAATGCTGTCTTCTCTACTCTATGGACACCTGCATATACCCACACATGGACACATAATTAAAAATAAATCCTTAAAAAAAAGAGCTCCAGGTTCAGGGAGAGAGCCTGCCTCAAAAGGTGGAGGATAGGAAGACTCAGTATCTTCTGGCTCCCAAAGTGGACAGGTGTGCATACCCTCAGACATACAAACCTTTCAAAAGGACCTACCTAAATGAGAAACACTGAAGTCAGTTGGCAAGACTAGTGCCCGTCAGCCTTCCCCGTTGCTGCAATCACCCTTTGGAACTTAGTATGGTTCTTTTTCCTGAATAAAGGATTTATGTGTGCTCAAGTCTGGTCTTTTTTGTTTAAAAGTATCTGGTAAATAATGGTGAGCTTCAGAAGAAAAGCAGTCTTTTAAAAAATGTTTTACTATTTTACTTGTGTATTGCCTGCGTGTATTTAAGTGCACCATCGGAGGTCAGAAGAGGGTGCAAGATCTCCTTGGAACTGAAGTTATAGACGGGTGTTAGCTGCCTTGTGGGTGCTGGGATTCTAACCAGGTCCACTGCAAGAGTGGTCAGTGCTCTTAACTGCCGAGCCATTGCTCCAGCCCTAGAAAAGCACACTTAAACCTTGACTTTGAGTGTACACCATGCACACAGACGATTCGGCGTGCTTTGCTTCTGGACGCCAGACCAGATCAACTTTGTCAGCCATGAATGAAGGAGAACACAACATCTGACACCATTCCACAGCTGTTCAGTCCACTCTGCACTGTACATTGGGTGAGGCAGATAGGACAGGATACAAGCTCATCTTATCACCTTGAAACCACATCAGTATAGTGAATAGTTCACAAGGACTTGGTTTGCAAATTAATCGTCTTTGTCTTTTTGAGACAGGGTCTCCCTGTAGCCCCACCTGTCCTGGAACTCACTAGACCAGGGTGGCCTTGAACTCAAAGAGCCTGCCTCTGCCTCCTGAGTGCTGGGATTAACTTATCACCTTGAAACCACATCAGTATAGTGAATAGTTCGCAAGGACTTGGTTCGCAAATTAATCGTCTTTGTCTTTTTGAGACAGGGTCTCCCTGTAGCCCCACCTGTCCTGGAACTCACTAGACCAGGGTGGCCTTGAACTCAAAGAGCCTGCCTCTGCCTCCTGAGTGCTGGGATTAAAGGTGTGCACTACCACACTCAGAAAGTACTGGCAGTCCCCAGATTAGTAGCTGCACAGAAATTGAATAGCATCTTGGGTAGGGCTATTCACAGCTAACTTCAGCTGCTCAGTCAGCTTTCAATGAGTTGTGTGGTATGGCTCAGTGGTAAGCACTTGCCTAGCATAGACAAGGTACTGGCTTGTGCCCAGCACCTTAAAAGGAAATCGGCTGTGAATTTTCTATCTTAGAAAAGAAGACCTCAGTCCTAGGGCCAATGGAGGGCGTAACAAGCATAGAGGTTGTATTTGAGGCTGCTTCTCCCCTTTGACAGCAGATGTATCCTTAGGTTCTACACTGCTGCCCTAGGGACTTTTTAAAAAAATATTTTTATGCATATGATTGTACTGTCTGCATGTAGGTTTGTGCACCAGTGTCATCCAATAACGCGGAGGTCAGAAGAGGGTGTCGGATTCCTCTGGAACTGGAGCCAAAGACGGTTTTTAGCTGCCATGTGGGTGCTGAGGATTGAACCTGGGTCCTCTGCAAGAGCAGTCGGTGCTCTTAACTGCTGAGCCATCTCTCCAGCCCCCTAGGCACTTTTTAAAAAGTTTATTGTGTGTGTGTAGATGGGTGTGCACACAACACTTGTGTGGAGGTCAGAGGACAACTTGCAAGAGTCAGTGATCTCCTTCCACCACGTGGGTTCTGGAGATAGAAATGCCACCCAGCTAGGCAGCCAGCACCTTTACCCACCAAGCCGTCCTGCCAGTCTCCAGAGTTGATCATCTTAAATGAAAGCTAACCGTCCAGGCCTATTGAGATTAAACCAGACAGTGGGGCTGGAAAGGCAGAAAGGCAGGGTCAGTTCCTGTCTCTGCTCAGCCCATTTCTCTTTTTAAAGACTTATTACAAAAAGATAAAATGCTGATCCACTGTCTTAAAAAAAAAAACAAACACTTGGGAGGCAGAGGCAAGTGGATCTTTGTGAGTTCAAGGCCCTCCTGGTCTACAGAGTGAGTTCCAGGACAGCTGGGGCTACAGGGAGACCCTGTCTCGAAAAGATCAAAAATAAATTAGGAGGCAGAGGCAGGTGGATCTTTGTGAGTCCAAGGCCAGCCTGGTCTACAAAGTGAGTTCCAGGACAGCTGGGGCTACAGGGAGACCCTGTCTCGAAAAGACCAAAAATAAGTTAATAAAATAAAATGCTGATCCACTGTCTTAAAAAAAAATAGACTATTAGATTTATTTGTCTGTACATAGGCTGTGCCATGTGTATACTCAGAGGACAGTTTGTGGAGTAGGTCCTCCTTCAGCCGCGTGGGCCTCGGACTGGACTCGGGCAGCTGCCTTCCCAGCTTCCCACCCGGCCCTCGTTTTCCCATTGCTTGCTTTTTGTTTTGTTTTTTTGTCTTTTTGTCTTTTTGAGACAGGGTCTCCCTGCGGCCCCAGCTGGCCTGGAACTCTCTATGTAGACCAGGCTGGTCTTGAACTCACAATGATCACCTGCCTCTGTCTCCCAGGTGCTAGATTAAAGGCGTGAGCCACCATGCCTGGCCTCCCATTTCTTTCTTAAACTTTTTAAATTGGATTTCTTGTGTGTTGTAGACCAGGCAGGCAGGATTGGGGGTGCAGCCAGTGGTAGGGCATTTGCTTATCATGCAAGGCCTTCGGTTTGATCGCCAGGCAGGACTTCCGGTAGACCCTTTAGTGCTTGCTTAGCCCATCCCACCTGATGATCTAAGAGCTGGCTTCTTGCTGTCCATCAGAGGGCACTGTTGGTCAGCAGCAGCAGCCTCTAAAAGGACATAGCTGGAAGACAAGCTGAGCTTGAAACAAAAAGCACGAGAAGACACACTCCCACTTCCTGAGGTCACCAGGCGACTAACAGGGATTGTGAGAACCACAGTGATCAACCCCAAGTGATTGCTAATCCTGCTTTAGGGCCTGTGGCACACCAGTGGCCTCACATGATAGCAATTTAGTATTGAAATGTTTGCCACAACTGTCCACACAAGGCTCAGCATCAGAAGCAAACAGAGCTGGCTGATGAGGTAAGTGCTTCACGTACAATCCTAAACCCCCACACCCTAATAAAAGACCAGGCCTGCTGGCAAGGGCCTGTAACCCCAGCACCTGGTGGGGGTGTAGGGGATGGGGGTGAGGAAGCTGACAGGTCTGGAGAGTCCCTAGGATTCCCTAGCCAGCTGTGATGGGTCGAATGAGAACGTCCCTCTCCATAGGCCAGTTGGTGGCACTGTTTTGAGGTCTTAGAAGGTGTGTCCATGCTGGAAGAACATCTCTGGGGGCGGGCTTAAGAGAGTTCTTAAAGCCTTATCAATCTCACCTCTGCTTCCTTTGCCTGCTGCTGGAAGATCAACTTGGCTTTTTGTTCTGGCACCTCCTACCACCATGCCTTCCCACCATGTGGGACTCTAAACTCGAATAACTCTTCCCTAACAACTGAGGAAGAAACCTGATAACTAAACACACACAAGAAGGGACTCTAGCGTTTTACCCAGAGTTTTCACCAGAAGATGAGAATGAGGAAAAGCCAGGCCGTTCCCCTCTCAGTACTTCTTGGTAGCGGCTAACCCCACACCTAACTTCCTGGTAGGGACCAATTACTCGGTGTCCTTGAATTTCACTCCCTTCTGACAACCTGCACTCGGTGTGCCCCCAGAGGCCAGTGAATGCTGTTTCCCACATACAGCGAGCTTTGAGCCACATCACAAATCCTGGGTTTGACTTGTGCTTACCTCCTGCAGAGTCACTTTGCTGGCATAGCTCAGGGAAACACATTTACCCATTTGATAAAGAGTAAAATTCAGGCTGGGTGTGGTGGCGCACACCTTTAATCTTAGCACTTGGGAGGCAGAGGCAGGCGGACCTTTGTGAGTTCAAGGCCAGCCTGGTCTACAGAGCGAGTTCCACGACAGCTGGGGCTACAGGGAGACCCTGTCTCAAAAAGACCAAAAATAAAAAAAAAAAATAAAAATAAAAACCTCCATCATCAAGTATATAAAAATTTACNAAAAAAAAAAAAAAAAAAAAAAAAAAAAAAAAAAAAAAAAAAAAAAAAAATTCAGGAATAACTGGGTAAGAGAGATGCCACCTCCTGGCCCACACGGCCATTTACAGAAGGCCATGGCTGGGATTTTTAAGGTGTCTACACATGTGATTAACTGTTCAGTGTCTACACCCCAACTGCCCTTCTACAAGGACAGTTGCAAAGTCTTTAAGGTTGACCAGACCTCTAGAGGCCCACCAAGCTCCCTCGGGATAAAGACCAAGCACATCTTATTCTGAAAAGGTCTCACCCTGCAGTCCGGGCTGTCCAAACTTGTAGTGTTCTTTCTGCCTCTACCTGCTGGGTAGGTATGTAGCACATCTACTCGAAATCCTCCTCTCATTACCCGTGCTGTCCACCCAGTTGTTCCTTGGAAAGCAGAGAAAGGCGTGGACCTGTAGACCTGAGGCAAGGTTTGAGTGGCCAGGTCCCTTGGTCAAGGAAAAGATTAAAAAGATGAACGGAATACCCCCTCCCCTGCCTGTGCCTGGTCCACAACACGGATACCTTGCTTCCTCAGTGCCATTTCTATTATCACACATAGCTTCAAAGAACTCAGCTTTCTGGACCCAAATTTGTTTATATGTAAAAGTGTCAAAAGCAGCAACAGGACCTGGAAAAATGGCTGTGCAGTTAACAGCACACTCATGCAGGTACACAGAACACATGAAACATCACGGAGATGAGGCTGGAGAGATGGCTCAGCAGGTAAGGGCACTGGCTACTCTTGCAGAGCACCCAAGTTTGAATTTCAGCACCCACATGGCTGACAACCATCCAGAACTCCAGTTCCACTCCGGGCACTCCGTGACATGGGTGCATTTACACACATGCATTCCTAACACTCATACACATAAAAATCCTTCAAAATGATAAACAGAGACAAGAGCATTAACTGATTATTTTTAAATTTATCCCAATAAAGTTCCCTGTAATACAGCTTTCTTTGTGGTTATCACAGCACGGGTCTAAGCTGTTACTAGGTGCTCTACTTCGGAAGTTTGGGATTGTTCTGAAAGGATGAGAAGGGAAAGTGCACCAGGCTTTCTAGACTTCCGACACCTTGTTACCTGACGGGGGTGGGGGCAAGCCCCATAGGAACAAGCACCTGCCACTCATCGCCTCCTGCACAATGCGAAGTCACTTGTGGTTTTGGAACGGTGTTTCCATGGAGCCAAGGTGGCTGGCCTTGAACGCCTGACCCGCACACTTGGACACCAAGCAGTGCTGGAGAGTTGTGTCCCCCTGGCTTCCGGGTCTTTGCGCCTCGGATGCCAGTCTGGATCCAGTGCATTCCTAACACACTACCTCCACAGATGAGCCATCTGTGCCTTCTCAGACCAGGCTCCAGGCAGGGCTGCTGGGTCTAGTCTGGCTTTTCTGCCCAGCACTAGGCACTGAAGGGACAAAGCATACTCTTCTAGACAGAGACGAGCTTGGTGGGACAACACAACCTTGAGGGAGACTTCAACACGGAACCAGGTTAAAACAAGACTAAGTGCATACGAACTTCCCACAACAGAACAGGAGAGAGCCTCGGAGAGAGCACAGAACTGCTTTAGAATAAATACCACTTAGAATAGTGACATAGAGGAGGGCAGCGTGGTGGCAGTGAGGACAGTGAGGACCCAATGCTCTGCAAGGAGCTACTCCTGCAGCTATAAGGCTCGTTTTAAAGAGGCAGCAGCATGCCAAGGCCAGCGAGTGCTGGATTCTCAAGGTGGCCTTGGCATCAGTCGGACCCTGTCAAAACAAGGGGGAGACGGGGTAGAGGGATGGCTCAGCACTCAAGAGCACTCGAGGCTCTTGCAGAGGACCTGGGTTCAAATCCTAGCACCCACATAGTGGCTAATGACCATCTGTGACTCCAATTCAGGGGTCCAGTACTCTCTTCTGGCCTCTGGGGCATTATGCGACATAGATGCACTTACAGACGTATAGACAGAACACTCATATAACATGAAACTAAAAAAAAAAAAGTGGACAACACGGAGAGAAACCATTCGGGCACCTCGCTTTTATACCCCAGCTACATTTAACAAAGACATGAAATACAATTCCTTTATTGATTTCTCACAATCAAACACTGCTAGCCAGCATTTCTTTCACACACACATCATTCACAACAAAGGAGCTCTCCTTGTCTTCTCAAATGATGCATTACATAACACACAAAGTTAGAACTTAAGATGCACCCTGATTATGTAAACTGGTAAAATTTAAAAAAAAAAAAAAGCACTAATAATTTGGTTCCTTTCTTCATAAAATGGAAATTTAAATATTTCTGATAGTCTTGAGGTTATCATTATGTTATGGGTAGTGCAGAGTGTGGCACATACAGTTCTGTCTGGAAGGGTGTATCTTACACACCGTATCTCAGCAAACAATGTGCATGAAAATGCACACAGTCACTGCACGATAGGAAGCGTGTTCCAGATGCAAGGGAGCCCTCTCAGACTCCTCATTTAGCTTTTGCATTATCATTTATGGCATTATAGATTAATTACACATGACATATTTTTATACATTTTACCCCTGAAGATAAGAAAAATAATTGTTTGAAAAAAATTATTCCAGGTAGCCATTTGGTTTGTATCAGAAGAAAACAAACCTCCAAGAGTTTAGCGTCCTCCAGGTCAGAATCATGAGCTTGAGAATCAGCTGCTTGAGGGGAGGACGCATTTTCACAGTGACTGTCCTGAGGCCTGGCACTGCCCCTTCTCCACAGCATCCAGACGGAGCTTCCAGGATCCCCTGGGCACGGCTCCCCCGGTATTCTTCTCTGGATTAGCTGTGCCTTTCATTTTAATTATTCATAAGCCCTTTCAGAATATCCTCGCTGAGCTCCATCAGTGGAAGTTCTGGAGACGGAAAATCCAGCGGGGGGAGATTGGGTATCGGAATGTCCTTGGCCTTCCCCGAGTTCCCGGCGAACTTCTGCCAGGTGGAAGAGGCTGCGGCAGTTTCCGAGTGTGGTGCCAAGCTCCACAGCTCCGACTTCTCTACAAAGTCAGCGTCGACATCCAGCTCCTTCTCTGCTGGACCTTTCAGAAGCCTGGCCTTTTCAGCCTTTAGCTGTTTATTTTCTTTCTTTAATCTTTCATTCTCAGCCACAAGGAACTCCACATGCCTCTCTAAATCTGCAATTTTGGTTGCCTGCTCCTCTATGATTGTTTTATCGTCTTTGGGGGCTTTGCTTCCCATACGCGGCTCTGCTGGCTCTCTCTTCTGCTGAAGCAGAAAGAGCAGCGTGTCTGGATCCCTGTCAAAGACCCCCTGCAGCTCGGCGGGGCGCCTCTCTGTGGTAGGGATGGACTTCTGAGAGACGAGCGGGCTCTGGCCCTCCGAGTCCTCAGAGGGCTTGTGAGATGGCTGCAGGTGGGGAGCCGCGTCCCTGTCTGTGCTCTGCTGGGCTTTCAACCTTTCCTCCCGCTTTGCCCTCTTCCACCTCTCCTGGATGAGGAGCAGCTGTTTCATGTGGCTGTCCCTTTGCAGCTCCAGTGATAAGTGAGCCTGTGACACAGAAGGAAACGTCAGTGAGCAGACCTTAATATCAGAAAGCTCTTTAGTAATGTTCAGGATCTACTATTCCACCAGCGTCCTGTCTGAACAGCCCGGTGTTCTGGTTTGCATGTAACAGGTCCCCACAGGCTCCTTTTTCTCAACACTTGCCCTGTGGATGCTGTGGAATCTTTATGGGGTAGGCCTACGTGGAGGAAGCGGCTCACTTGTGGAGGCCCTTGTTTCCAGCTTCCAGGTCCACAAAGAATAGCACACCGTCTGTCACAAACTCCTGCTACCAAGGACTGAGCCCAACATGCCTTCCCACCATGACCTGCATCCCCTTCATCTGTGATTTCCTGTCTGTAAAGCTGGGGATGTAGCTTGCTGGCAGAATATTTTCTAGCATGTGCAAGAGCCCAGGCTTGACCCCTAGCACGGAGTCCAGTTGGCTCCCACAGGCCAGGCCTGCTTCCTCCTGTGAGCTAGTGTCAAGAGCCGGCGGACAACAGGAATGTTCCCAAGAGGAAGCACCTGTTGTCTGAGCTCGGGAGCCAGCAGAACAGGAAACCAGCGTCTGGTGCCATGTATTTATTTCCTTTCTGAATTACTCTTCATTTTTTTCATAGTGTTTTGAGAGAGGTACAAAGCTTTATTTATTATTTATTTTTTTGGTCTTTTTGAGACAAGGTCTCCCTGTTGCTCCAGCTGACCTGGAACTTGCTATGTAGACCAGGCTGGCCTTGAACTCACAGATTATCTCCCTGCCTTTGTCTCTCTAGTGCTGGAACTAAAGGCGTGCACCACCATGCCAAGAAAAAGCATTATTTTTTTTACACAATTCAGCTCTCCACAAGAAAACCTTTCCCTTTTTAAAAGATTTTATTTTTAATTCCATGTATATGCATGTCTGTGTTGGAGTTTGTGTGTGTGCCCACAGAGGCCAGAAGAGGTATTGGATCCGCTGGAGCTGGAGTTATAGATGGTTATAAGCTGCCTAACGTTGGTCCTGAGAACTGAACTGGTGTCCTCTGCAAGAGCAAGCCCTCTTAATTGATGAGCCATCTCTCCAGTCCCACCAAATCCTTTCTCATCTTTGCTGCAGATACTAAGAGCATGTCTCTCACCTGCTCAGACTGCGTCAACTTCATGGCTTCAGAGAGATACGCTGGTTTAAAACAAAACAAATTAACATATGAGCACCATCATTTTTATACTTCACAGGCTAAAGGAAGTGTTGGTTTTTTTTTTTTGTCTTTTTGAGACAGGATCTCCCTCTAGCCCCAGCTGACCTGAAACTCGCTCTGTACACCAGGCGGGCCTTGAACTCACAGAGATCTGCCCGACTCTGCCTCTCAAGTGCTGGGATTAAAGAAGTGTGCCACACCACTCCAGGCTACTGAGAACTAGCCTTGTAAGCAAGTCTGCTATAATGGCAATTTTTTTTTAAAGAATCTTTTTTTTAAATTTTATTTATTTTCGTATGTGTATGAATGTACTGTCTGCATGTAGGTTTGTGCACCCGTATCGTGCAATGCCTTGGAGGTCAGAAGAGGGTCTCGGATTCCCCTGGAACTGGAGTTAAAGATGGTTTTCAGCCACCATATGGGGTGCTGGGGATCGAACCTGGGTCCTCTGCAAGAGCAGTCGGCGCTCTTAACCACTAGGCCATCTCTCCAGCCCAAGAATCTTATTCTTAACCTCTCCTAAAATAATGCTACTGGGAAACAATTATAAATATCCCCTAACCCATCTTGGAAATTTTTTTAATCTATTTTGAGTTGTAGCCCCAGCTGGCCTGGAACTAGGATGCAGATCAGGCTGGCCTCACAGAGATCTGCCAGCTTCTCCCTCCCAAGTGCTGGAATTAAAGGCATGTACTACCATAGCCAATGCCCACCTTGGAAATTCTGTGTTTTAAAAGCCCTGTAGGGAGACAACCATGCAGAGTGCTGTCTAGCAGGGGTCCATCCTACCAACAATGCAAAATAAAGTTGTAGACTTTATGATTCAGGAACTGAAGATTTAGTTAGGGAAAAATGTGTTTAGAAAGCATTAAATTTAAGAACTTACTGAGACCTATGCTCTGCTCACAAAGTATCCAGAAACTTACTGATGACTTGTTAGCCATCTGAATACTGCCACCACATCACTTCAGTCTCCTATGAGAACTATTTTTATCAGATTTTCTCAGTTGTTCTAATAGCCTACTGAGAATTAGGTGTTTAAGAGCCCTGATATAAGCCAGGAATCGTGGCACACCAGCACCCGGGAGGTTGATACAGGAGGGTCACAAGTTCATAACCAGCATACAAAGACTGTCTCAAAAACAAAACAAAAAGAAGTCCTAAGAACATGTTGATATATATTCTGCAAGTTATTGAGGAGAGTGTCTATCATTTAAGAAGACACTCTAAACTTCTCTTCAATCTTGATCAAATTCTGGGTGACTTAAACTGTATGAATTTAAATAGGCAATGCCGAAATATTTATACTTCCTCTTTGGGCTAACAGAAAGCTGACATGGTTTGAATATATCTTTGTTTGAAATAGGGTCTTAGAGGCTGGAGAGATGACTCAGTGGTTAAGAGCAGTTACTCCTTTTCCAAAGGACCCAGATTTGTTTCCCAGCACCCACATGGCAGCTAATACCAGTCTATTTGTGGGCAATCCCACACCTTCTGGCCTTCACTGGCAAGCACATGGTACATATACATACATTTAGGCAAACACACATATAAAATAAAAATAAAAATGTAAAAAATGAACAGGGTTCCACAGGCTGGAGAGATAGTTCAGTGATTAACAGCACGCACAACACCCACCCCAGGCAGCTCACAAATGCTTCTGACTCCAGCTCCAGGGTCAGGTGACTCTGAGGGCACTGCATTCAAGTGCAGGTACCCTCACATGGGCATACAAAATCTGAAAGAGGGTCTTACCACATAGCTCAGGCTGCCTCCAAACTCACAATATTTCTGACTTAGCCTCCTGAGTGCTGGGATTTATAGGTTTGCAACACCATGCCAACTAGACAGATCCTGAATGTGAATGTCCCCGAAAGCTGAGGTATTAAAGGTTTCACATGTGTACCATGGCGGGGCTATTCTGTTTTCTAAGGATCGAAGTCAGATCATTAGGCTTCATACATACACACACACACACACACACGATGACGTGTGTGCTTGTGCTCACACACAATAAAATAATATATAAAGTTGATTTCCTCAGTTATTTGTCAGTGATGGAAACTTAACCCAAAAAACTAGACTCACAAGTGGGGTCACTACTGTGAATGCCTACTTTTCTTTTTAATTATTCATTTTCCATGTGTATGAATGTACTGTCTGCGTGTAGGTTTGTGCACCCGTGTCGTGCAATGCTGCGGAGGTCAAAAAAGGGTCTCGGATTCCCCCGGAACTGGAGTTCTCCTGGAATTGGAGTTACAGACGGTTCTCAGCCGCCATGTGGGTGCTGGGGATTGAACCCGGGTCCTCTGCAAGAGTGGCTGGCACTCTTAACTGCTAGGCTCTCTCTCCAGCCCGTGAATGCCTACTTTTATCATTCAGAAGTCACTGGAACTGGTCTGTACGAAGAGTCGGAGGTACAGACAAGAGGGTAACAGAAACTGCGAAGGTTCAGTGGGTTTGGTCGACAGTTTTGATGGGACAGCAGTACACTGCTGGCTGTAAAGCAGACAGTTAATCCCAGAATCAGAGGTTTCAGATGGAAAAGAGGACAATGCTGGGAACTAGACAGCACCCTGTTCACGCTACACTTTGGCAAAGAATTTGTCTACATTATGTCTGTGTCCTGAGACTGAGAGGCTATGTTTAAAGGTGACCAGTAAACATGGCAGAGGACATTTCAAGGCAGCCCAGCATTCACACAATGGCATGGGTAGTATTGGTTGCTTTTAACCAAATTTACAATGAACATTTAGAGCAAACAATAAAGTAGGTACTTGAAAAGCTTGTAGTGGCCAAAAAGGAATGCAAAATTCAGTTAAGGAAGTATACTTGCTAAAATGAGCAGTGTCATTAAAAAGAGGCCATTGGGCCTAGTCCAATATAGTTCAGTGGCAGACAGAGCACTTACCTAAAAGAAGCCAAGAACATGCTATAATGCCAGCGCTTAGGAGGCTGAGTGTGTGTGTGTGTGGGGGGGGGATGAGAATGAGAATGAGCTTACAAATTGGTTTTACATGAAGGATGCTTGTACTCATAATCACACAGGGTCACCTAGGGACATGTTTTCTCAGGTTCAAATGCCCAGGAACTCAAGGGCTGTTGAATCCATGGTCAAGAGTAGGGACCTGGCTGATGGCAAAATTTAGTATTCTGCATGTGATGCTGGCATGCGAGAGTGTGATGTCATGGAGATTTCACAGGACAGCTTGGGAGATGAAGCAACACGTGGCAAGTTACAGTTCCTGTGAGAAACTCCTGGAAAAAAATGATGTGAAGCTGTGTGTAAAGCCAAGCAGTGATTACTCCAAGAAGAGATGTCAGGGATGTGTACCACCTACTGAGTGAAGGCCCTTGTAGTTAAGAAAGACAGCCATATGGACTACAACCAGGAAAGCCATAGGGGCGGGGCTACCAAGCCCTCCCATCAGGCCACAACATGCTACGGTACAGCTCCTGGAGCTGGAAGATTTCACAGTAGAGATTTCAATCTTCCTTGTACACAATCTCTCCTCTCTATGTTCTTATTATTTCCTCTTGATTAGGAATATTTATCCTGTGCTATTTCATTTTGAGAGTAATAACTTGCTTTCTGATTTCTACAGGGGCTCATGCTGTTTGTCTTGAATCTTTAAAAAGACTTTGGACTTTGACTTTAGGCTGACATAACTAAGATGGGAGGGACTCCTACAGGTGGCTAAAATACGCTATGTACCAAGATGGACACGAGCCTCAGCGCCTAGTGACAGCTGCTAATCAAGTTAACAGACGTGGTTAATCCTCAAGAGCCTGTAGCTACACCTACTTTTTTTTTTTCAATACAAAAATGGGGGCTGGAGAGATGGCTCAGTGCTTAAGAGCACCGACTGCTCTTGCAGAGGACCCAGGTTCAATTCCCAGCACTCACATGGTGGCTAAGAACCGTCTTTAACTCCAGTTCCAGGGGAATCCACGCCCTCTTCTGACCTCCACGGCATTGCACGACACGGGTGCACCAACCTACATGCAGAAACAGTACACTCATACACATAATAAATGATAAATAAATAATTTAAAAATAATAAAATTAAAAAAAAAAACTTAAAAAAAAATGGGAAACTGTACCCCCAACTCCACCTCCTGCCAGAGTTGGACTGAGTCCTTCCTGGCTTGCTCTCCTTATCTCGAAAATTCATGCCCATGTGCTCAGTTTCATGTAATTCAGCCACTGTCCATATCAAAGATCGATCCCACCCTTTCTTAAAAGGAAAAGAAATCAAGCCCTATTTCAACACATTTACAAAACCCTGGTATCTTAGGGTTAAGTTTTTAGTTCTCCTCTGTTTCTGCTGGACACAAGGGACCCCTTCCCTTCACTCATTTGCCCTAAGTCCGCTCATATCAGGATTTCTTTCCCCTTTGTCTTCCTCAGCTTTGACCTTTCCCTGTCACATCTCTAACATGGTCTTCGATGGCAGGTTGGGCGGTTAGTTTTGTCAACTTGATATAAACTACAGTCACCTGAGAAAAGGGCTTCTCAGTCGAATTTCCTGCACTGGACTAGCTTGTGGTATGCCTGTGAGGCATTTTCTTCATTGGTGGTTGGTGCAAGGGGCCTGGGCTGTGTGAGGAACACAAAGCACACACAGGGAGCAAGCTGGGAAGCAGTGTTTCCCAAGGTCTCTGCTTCAGCTTCTCCTTCCAGGTTCCTGGCCAGTCTAAGTTACTGCCTTAGCTTCCCTCAGTGACAGACCAGGATTGGGCTTGTAATGGACATAATCTGAACTAGTGACTTCTGCAAACAAGCTCACTAAACCTTGTGCCCTGTAACCTGGACACCTAACCTTGATCCCTGAAAACTTTAATCTGTCCTCCACAGCAAATGAATGTAGGTGTGCTTGAGAATTAGCAAATCAAAGTGCTGAAAGGGCACAGTGACATTCATATCTCCATTGAAAACAACGAAGACTGAAGGAAATACCTGCCATTGTGTATATGAGATGTTTTAGAGCAAAACTGTATGATAAAGGTGGAGCCAAGCTTGCAGTTCACCAAACTGATGCTGGAGAAATGATTTTAAATAAAATTGTAGGTGAAGCCTGGCGCAGCAGCACAGTCCTAGGAGACATCTGAATTTGGGCCCACTCTTGAAAACTAAAGTTAAAGCCAGGCGTGGTAATACACGCCTTTAATCCCAGCACTCACTCTGGAGGCAGAGGCAGGTGGATCTCTGTGAGTTCAGGGCCAGCCTGATCTACAGAGTGAGCTCTAGGCCAGTTGGGACCAAAGGGAAACCCTGTCTCAAAAAAAAAAAAAAAAAAAAAAAAAAAAAAAAAAAAAAATCAGGCCTAACTATAATGCTGGCACAGCAGTAAAACTACAGACTTGCACAGACTTCTAAGCAAATAAACCCTTTCCTCCCCAGGTTGGTATTTTATCACAGCAATATACCAAATTAGAATAGGCTCCATCCTTTCAGACTACACTTACATCCATACCTGTCATAACACTTGCTATAAGCCCTAGATCAAAGTCAGTTTAAGGAGAGCACTCACTCAGCCTTCAACTCCAAAACAAACATAAAGCCTAATTTTCAACTGTTTCTAAATTCCCAAACCATGCAACGAGCTTTACTGATCACAACAGTCTATCTCCATAATTAAAGATGATGCAATAGAACAAGCTGCTTTTTTACCTTTTCTACTCCTGGAAATGCCAGAATTTAGACTGGTGGTAGAGCTATTTGAAGCCAAACACCAGCTCTAAGCTATGGTGTTCTGTTTTGTTTGTTCAGGGATGGGGAGTTCAAACCCAGGGCCTTGAGCATAACAAGCCAAGTACCACTGAGCTACACTGCTCAACCCCACAGTTGTTTTAAGTCTTCAAAGACAGAAGATCTTCCTAGAGATGAATTTGTTACTGGCTTTTACATCAGGACAGAGTCTCCTACACACCCCTGGCTAGCCTCAAACTCTGGATCCTTTCTGCCTTTCACTGTGCCAAGTGCAAGGACTATAGACATGTAGCTAAGGAGTAGCTAGAACTAATTCTTATATTTTGATTTTTATTTCAGGTGTACAAATGTTTTGCCTCGATGTATGCAAGTGGATGTATGCAGGTGCATCCATGCGTGTGACACCTGCAGAGGCCAGAAGAGGGCACCAGATCTGCTGGAACAGTTGTTAGTCACCACATGGGGTGCTGGGAACTGAACCTGGGTACCCTACTAGAAAAGCCATCTCTCCAGCCCCTAAAACTAATTCTTTGAAATATGGTTCACCTGTGTGCTGCTATATACCTATAATCAAAGCACTCAGTAGGCTAAGACGGGAGGCTTGCCCAAGGCCAGGGTTACAAGAGGAAGTGCTAGGCCCACCAGGGTAACATACTAAGAAATTAATTTACAGACAAAATCCACTACCAAGAGCTTATCCAAACCAATGTCCATCATGAGTCCAACACTTCAACAGGAGGTTAATGTTTTCTCGGCCAGGAAAGAATATGGTTTTCATCAGTGGGAAAGAAAAGTGCCTTCTAGTAGAAAGCTGTAGGGCTGGCTTTAAGAAAACTGGCCATGGGGCTGGAGAGATGGCTTAACAGTTAAGAGTGTCAGACTGCTCTTACAGAAGACCTGGGTTCAATTCCCAGCACCCATATGGTTTCTAAGAACCGTCTTTAAGCCAGGAGTGGTGGCACACACCTTTAATCCCAGCACTTGGGAGGCAGAGGCAGGCAGATCTTTGTGAGTTCCAGGCCAGCATGGTCTACAGAGGGAGTTCTAGAACAGCTGGAGCTACAGGAAGACCCTGTCTCAAAAAGACCAAAAAAATAAAATAAAATAAAATAAAATAAAATAACCTCACATGTTAAGTGAGTACTCGTCTACTAAGCTCCACCTCCAATCCCAGATGCCAGTAATTCTAAAACTGTACACCTAAACAACTATTAACACCATATTACTACAGACATGCATTATAAAATCCAATATTCTGAAGGGAAGGTAAACAAAGACTACAAGAAGAGCCTTCCAACATTCTAGGCGCGGAAGCTTTGGTGTTACTATTTTCCCAGTATACTTCAACAGCCTGCAATAGCCATCTATCTGAAACCTGGCAGATTTCTTGCCACTCAACCATTGGAACTGCATTGCTGTGGTCAGGAAAGGCCTGAGCAGTCCACATGCTCACCTGCCGACATACCAGAGCTGGGGCTGCCCACCGTGCCTGTACAACATATTCACTGCAGACAAGAGTGGGAGAAGAAACTGCTCATTTTATACTCAAGTATCTTTGTTCTGTAGGCTTATTTCTTTGGTTCTGAGACATAATTTCCCTTGGCAGTCAGGTTGGCCTAGAATTCATGGTAATCCTCCTGCCTCAGACTGTCAACTGCTATCCTCAGCATTTTTCTTTTTTCTTTCTTTCTTTCTCTCTTTCTTTCTTTCTTTCTTTCTCTCTCTCTCTCTCTCTCTCTCTCTCTCTCTCTCTTCTCTGCTTCTCCTCTCTCTTCTGAAACTAGCCTTTTATTTTTACTTAGCTTGTTCAAAGGAAGGGAAGTCATCAGAAGTTTTAATGTTTAAAAAGGGGGACATACATGAAAATAAAACCTCTGGCCAAAAATATGGAATGCTTCACGACTTTGCGTGTCATCCTTGCACAGGGGCTGCGATAATCTTCTCTGTATTGTTCTGATTTTTAACATGTCTGCCAAAGTTGGCACCCTCATTTTTTTTATTTACTTTTTTTTTTTTTTTTTTTTCGGGATTTTTTTTTTTTTTTTTTTTTTTTTTTTTTCCAGCTGTCCTAGAACTCACTCTGTAGACCAGGCTGGCCTTGAACTCACAAAGATCCGCCTGCCTCTGCCTCCCAAGTGCTAGGATTAAAGGCGTGCGCCACCACGCCCGGCTTCAATTTTATTTACTTTTTTATGTGTACGAATATACTGTCTGCGTGTAGGTTTGTGCACCCGTGTCGTGCAATGCTGCAGAGGACAGATGAGGGTGTCGGATTCCCCTGGAACTGGCATTAAAGACGGTTCTCAGCCACCATGTGGGTGCTGGGAATTGAACCCGGGTCCTCTGCAAGAGCAGCTGGTGCTCTTAACCACTAGGCCAGCTCTCCAGCCCCCATCAGCATTTCTTAAAAACAATTCTTACCTGTAGCCTTTTTGTGACAAGAAATTGCCTCCTCATATTTTCCAGCAGCTAACAAACGGTCTGCTCGTCTGCTTTGTTGGTGAGCCTGAAGAAAGACATTCTGCATTACTCCAAGTTATAAAGGACTTTTAAAAAACCAACCCTTCAGGCTGGGCGTGGTGGCCCACACCTTTAATTCCAGCTCCCAGAATGCAGAGGCAGGTGGATCTCTGTGAGTTCAAGGCCAGCCTGGGCTACATAGTGAGTTCCAGGCCAGCAGGAGCTGTAAGGAAACCCTGTCTCGAACAAAACAAAACAAAAACAAACAAATAAAAATCCTTTAGCATGGTAAATGATGTTGCTTGTTATCAGACATAAAGCTATGACTGCAACTGTCTATAACTAAAGCTATGTAAGGAGTGTGCCGCCTAGAACCACAGCATCCAAAGGGAACTGGCAATTCCCCTCTACCCCAAACGCTTATCAGCATCAGGTCTTAACTGCTAAATGATTTATTCTTCCACTGTTCAGAATAACCCAGAGTCATAATCACAGATTATTACTCTAAATAGCTTTTTCTTAAAACTTAGTAAGATCCTGTCAATGTAAGAGGGTTTTTTTGGTCTTTTTGAGACACGTCTCCCTGCAGCGCCCCCCCTCCAGATGTCCAGCTGGCCTGGAACTTCTCCCATCTGCCTCTACCTCCCAAGTGCTAGATTAAAGGTGTCTGCACCACGTCCAGCTGTAAGAAACATCTGGTAGACACTTTTACTACTTTGTATAGTTAGAAAACTTTTAACAAGGAAATCACTCATTTATCACAGGAAATTCAAGCTTCTATCTACTCATTTGTCCATTTAAACACTGAAGTTACAAATTTTAAAAAAATGTGCAGTTGTACAGTTGAGGGATTCTGATACTAATACGTAATAATTTTTTTCAGGTTCAATTCACCAGAAGAAAGGCAAACTTAAGAGGTTCTAAAAGCAAATGGCTCAAATATCCCTGTGTATAAAAGTAGATAGATAAAAGATCCAGTATGAGGTCAATCTGTCCTTGAGGACAGCCTAGGCTGTATGAGAGCCTGTCTCCAAAAAAAGAGGTTGCTTTTTTTTTTTTTCCAAAAGCGGTTCCTCTTTTTGAAAGAGGAAACGGACAATTATAATCCTTTGGTCATCAGAGGGGAAGACTGTAAGGTCAGACAGGCTTGCAAACTACCTGAGTTCAGGTTAGCCTGAGCCACATATAACAAGGCCCAATCACAGAAGGACCAATGGCTGGAGGGTGTATCTCCGTGGCAGAGCATTGGTCTAGGATGTCCAAGGTCTTGGATTCGATTCCCAGCATGGTCAAAAAAATTTATTCTTTTCCCAAAAGGCTACGGACAAGAGCTCAGAGACAGAACAGAGAACTTGTGTAGCAGGTGGCAAGTGGCATGTGTGAAGCTCTAATTTAATTGGGGGGGAGGGGCAGGTGACCTACCACAAACAAAACTTTGTGAATCTGTTTTCTTCTCTTACATAACAAAGCAAGTAATTTACATTAAGATTACATTCATAACTTTAATCCCAGCACTTGAGAGGCAGAGGCAGAGGAGGCAGAGCTCTGTGAGCTCCTGGCCTACACCGCACGTTCCAGGCCAGCTGGGGCTACAGAAACGTCTCAAAAAAAAAAAAAAAAAAAAAAAAAAAAGAATGGGTGATAATGAATGAACCTTTCATAAAAAAACTTTCAGAGAAATCACTTTTGCAACTGAGTCTATAGATGCATTGTGGGCTTGTCCGGAGTCCACTCAGCTAGAACACAGGGGAGGGGAGGCGGGGAGCAGCACTTGTTTCCTCACTTCTGTGTTTGTAAAGGGGAAACAAGCAATTGCTCTTACGGACAAGATCATCCCTTTTCAAAGTTTCAGACATCGTTTATTCCTCAAATAGCAATTATGCAAACTTTTCCCCAGTCTCAGCTTATTCCTGAAAACAACACTGGGTCATAAGAGCTTAGTAGGAGCTCACAGTACTAGGTGCTTAGTAGGAGCTCACAGTACTAGGTGCTTAGTAGGAGCTCACAGTACTAGGTGCTTAGTAGGAGCTCACAGTACTAGGTGATTAGTAGGAGCTCACAGTACTAGGTGATTAGAAGGAGCTCACAGTACTAGGTGATTAGAAGGAGCTTTCACACAGTACCTAGGTGATTAGTAGGAGCTCACAGTACTAGGTGATTAGTAGGAGCTCACAGTACTAGGTGATTAGTAGGAGCTCACAGTACTAGGTGATTAGTAGGAGCTCACAGTACTAGGTGATTAGTAGGAGCTCACAGAGGCTTGAACTGAGGGAAAAAAAAGGTTCTAAAAACATTAAGTATTTTCTACTATCTAGAAATAGGCAGGGGTCAGATTTTTGGAACAGGGTCTCATGTAGCCCAGGCTAGCCTTGAACTCCTTCCTGATCCTCCAGCCTTCACCTCCCACATCAAACACTGTTTGAGAATACAGATGAAGCAGAAAGCTAACATGTATCTTCGGTATGTTACGGCAATGGTATTCGATCAACAAGGCTTTAGACAGAAATAAACAGAAAAAATGAGCCAATCTGGCTGCTATAGGTACCTTCACCTTTCTGAACAAAAAAAAAAAGGCCCAGCAGAAATAAACTGTAAAATCCCACAGCACCCCTGACCAAGGGTGACACACATCGCAGACCTAACCCTACCAAGGGTGACAGAGCGCAGACCTAATCCTACCAAGGGTGACACGCAGCACAGACCTAACCCTACCAAGGGTGACAGAGCGCAGACCTAATCCTACCAAGGGTGACATGAAGCACAGACCTAATCCTACCAAGAGGCAGGGAAGGACTCAAGTCCTGGTTCTCACTCTAAACCAGCTAAATTGTTCCACCCTGTAGGGGCTATTTCCTCCTCACTTGTTACTAAAATGATGGCTTTGCACTACACCTTTGTTTGAGAAGTTGTGAAGAGAACTGTGATTGTTTTGGCATCTGGCTAAAATTTAGACTGAGGGGCTGGAGAGATGGCCTAGCGGTTAAGAGCACAGACTGCTCTTGCAGAGGACCCAGGCTCGATCCCCAGCACCCACATGGAGGCTGAGAACCGTCTTTAACTCCAGTTCCAGGGGAATCCGACACCCTCTTCTGACCTCCATGGCACTGCATGACACAGGTGCACAAACCTACATACACACACATACAAAAATTTAAAAAATTAAAAAAAAAAGCTGGGCGTGGTGACGCACACCTTTAATCCTAGTACTCGGGAGGCAGAGGCAGGCGGATCTTTGTGAGTTCAAGGCCAGCCTGGTCTACAGAGTTCCAGAACAGCTGGGGCTACAGGGAGACCCTGTCTTAAAAAGACAAAAAAAATAAAAATAAAAATAAATGCAGACTGAAAAAAATCAGCAGGTTTGCAGTACTGCTTACAAGTCTGCAAGTCTGGGGGCTGGAGAGATAGCCCAGCAGTTAAGAGCACCGACTGCTCTTGCAGAGGATACAGGTTCGATTCCCCAGCACCCACATGGCGGCTAAGAACCGTCTGTAACTCCAATTCCAGGAGAACTCCAGTTCCAGGGGAATCCGAGACCCTCTTCTGACCTCCGCGGCATTGCACGACATGGGTGCACAAACCTACATGCAGACAGTACATTCATACACATAGAAAAATAAAATTAAAAAAACAAAACAAAAAAAGTCTGCAAGTCTGTGGCTGAAGCTCTTTAAGCAACAGGACAAGGTGCTGAGTATGCTACACACATGGTGGCTCACACCTGTAATCCCAATGTGCCAGAGGCTGAAGCACTATCAATTTTAAAGCCAGCCTGAGCAACATGGGGAGACAGCTTCTCCAAAAAGATTGACAACACTAGGGATATAGCTCAGTAGTGGACTGTTCGCCTAGCGCGCATGAGGCTGTGGGATCAATCCCTGGTAGCACACACTTGGAATCCTAGGTAATGGAAGGTTACAGGAGGATCAAGGTCACCCCTAGCCACCAAGTTTGAGGGTCGTCTGGACCACATGACACTGTCTCAAACAATAACAAAATGGGATACTGTAGAAAACCACTTTTGGTAGCCACTGTTACTTTTATTTTTATTTATTTATTTATTTATTTATTTATTTATTTATTTATTTATTTATTTTACCACTGTTACTGTTAAAAGAATCTTTAGAGAATTCACATTTTAAAACTGACTCCTTTAGGTACATACAGTTTTTGTAGGCTCAGGACCATTAAAGTTAAGTCCATAAATGTTTCTTTGATCATTTAGGTCTTTTTTGAGACAGGGTTTCCCTGTATTCACAGCTGTCCTGCAACTCACTACGTAGACCAGGCTGGCCTTGAATTCAGTCAGAGAGATTCCCATCTCCCTCCCAAGTGCTTAGCTTAAAGGCATGCAACACCACACCCTGCTTTGATAATTTAAAATAAAAAATACCAAACCAATTTGGTCGAGGGACTTAAGGGATAACTTTGCTCCTTGCCCTCAAAGGTCAATTAAGTTCCAGGGGACTATGCATGGGGGCATCTCTTGAAATGTCCTGCAAATGTGAGTCACCATTCTTCCTGTGTAGGGAGGTCTTGGAGATCCACTAATGGGACTTCAGCCAGTGTCCAGTCTATAAAGAGGAAAGTCTGCTCATGCTTCAAAAAGGGAAGCCTGGTCTAGCAAGACCTGATTTTGTCCTCGGTTGGATGGAACTGGTAAATAAAAAGCTGAAGAGAGCCAGAGGCTCCCACCGCCAAAACAAACAAACAAACAAACAAACAAACAAACCTGAGTGACTCCTGAGGACCAGATCCTCAACTGACCTTGAGAAAACAAAAACGTTGGCTAATCTGGGCTGTGTGGCCTTAAGCATCCAAAAGGAAAGTACAACCAGAAATAATCAGTAAGGCCTGAAAAATTGTACTTCAGATATAAACCTTGAGATCTTCTCAGTAAAAAGACAAAAAGGAAAAAAGAGAGCAACGTTGTTTTGCCTGTCTTCAATTCTTTTTTTTTTTTAATTTTATTTATTTCTGTATGTGTATGAATGTACTGTCTGCATGCAAGTTTGCACACCCATGTCGTGAAATGCCTCGGAGGTCAGAAGAGGGTGTCGGATTCCCCTGGAACTGGAGTTCTCCTGGAATTGGAGTTTCAGAGGGTTCTTGGCCGCCATGTGGGTGCTGGGGATCGAACCCGGATCCTCTGTAAGAGCGGTTGGCGCTCTTAACCGCTAGGCCATCTCTCCAGCCCCGTCTTCAATTCTTACTGGCAAGTGCATCTACTCTGTAGCTGCCACTGCTTTTGCCATCCTTCAAAGACATGAGACACAGCTTTTTAACCCTCCAAAATGGACTGAACACTCATGTCTTTCCAAGAATCCTCCAAACCTTCAATGCCAGATGGGGATTGCTGAGACATCCAGCTTGTGGATGAGCTACTACTGGGGTTTCAGCCTCCTCAGAGTATAGACTGCCATTGTTGGACTACGCAGGCTGTATCATGGAGACCAGTACAGGAAGATCTAGACAGGACATGGTGCTTACTGGACTTCATTTAGTGACCATGGGAAGTAGAATACCCCAGCGTGGAGCACAAGGGCAAGATTGATGGTTGGTTGGGCTTGCCAAGGAGGAGCCTTCAAACACTTCCTTAAGGAAAACATGACATCTTTTAGCAACTACGATTAGGCTGATAAGTGACTAGCCCCACTATCAAGTCCTCTCTGCTCCTTCAGCCTAGCTGGTTACAGGGTCAAGATCATCTTTCTCCAAGGCAAACAGTATTATCTTCTGTAACTTTCAATTTCAGTCCAATATCAAGAAAGAAGGCAAAAGAAATCTACTCTACTCCTGACTGTGGTAGGGTTTTTCAGTTGGGATCAAAGAAGAAATGCCTTCACTACTTCCCTTCCCAATCAGTTCGACAAGTCCCCCAACAAGTATCAAGGAGTAGCTCCAAACATCATACTGCATCAGTGGTCTATCAACACAACTGGTATAACTACTCAAGAGGTGGAGATGTGAGAATCTTGGGTTTTGTTGGGTTTTTGTTTTTTGAGATAGGGTCTTCCTGTAGCCCCAGCTGTCCTTGAACTCACAGAGATCCGTCTGCCTCTGCCTCCCAAGTGCTAGGATCAAAGGCGTGTGCCACCACGCCCGGCCTAAGATGGTTCTTAGCCGCCATGTGGGTGCTGGGAATTGAACCCAGGTCCTCTACAAGAGCAGCAGTGCTCTTAACCACTGAGCCATGTCTGCAGCCCCCAAGAATCTTGTTTTAAGTCCAAAGACCAAGTTCTTCCTGTTGCTTTGTTTATAAACTTTATCCTTCCTTCAGTTTCCAGTTTTAGTTTTGTTTTTTTTCCAGAACTGTCACTACATGCTGGAGACAGTGAACTCTAGTCTAGTCTCTTTCAAATTACAGGATGTGGCTATGTAATGGACAGTCCTCCGAAAGAAAGACTGACCTTGGACATCAAATGCTCTGAGGGAAAGGGAGAAGCCAGGGGAGTCAGGTACCCCTCCCAACCAGCCAGGTGGCCTTGGCTGTATAGGGGAGGAGCTGAGAGCACATTAGTAGAAACTGCCAGGAAGCAGCCTCTCCCATCTTGGCCACCTTGGTAGAGGGCAGAGGGCAGAGGGCAGAGGGACCCTGCCAGGACCCTGTATGAACATGAGGGACAGGAGCACTGACAATCCTGTAAGTAACCCCTCACCCATGTGCTCTGTAAACTTGCTACAATCTTACAAGCTGTGGCTTGGACAGTCTTCCTTGCTTTGCCTGTGGGGACCCCCCCCAATGTACCTCCAGATAGGAATGTTAACAACAGTGGCCCACTAGTGGCTATGTAATCAATGCAATGGATTCTGGTTCTGTTTTTAAAAAACTAGACAGCAAAATATTAAAGTGCCTCACATAAAGCAAAAAGTTATGCCCTGCTTTATTTTTTGTTGAACGTTGGGAGGACCCTATGTTTTTGCAGAAGTCCAGGAGGGCTCTTCCATAATACAGCACCCGGGCAGTGCTACACACACAATACAGCACCCAGGCAGTGCTACGCACACAATACAGCACCGGGGCAGTACTACACACATAATATAGCACCTGGGTGGTACTATACACAATGCTGATTATTTAGCTAAATACTCAGCACTGTGTATAGTACTGCCAATCCCAGCACCTGGATAAAAAGGCAAGAAGATCTCTGTGAGATCCAAACAAACTTGGTCTACTTAGCAAGTTCCAGGCCAGCCTGGGCTACAGAAAGACCTTGTCTCCAAACAAACAAACCCAAAATTGGTATCAATATATAAACAGTAAATTTTCAACACAAAGGTCAATGTTTTTAGACTGCCAAATCCCAGTACCACAACTTACGCTGCATTTCAGTACATTAATCCATAAAATGGATGCTATCTTCTCATCTAGCTATTAAGGGGCAAGATAAGTAACAGCCGGGAGTGTCTAACAAGACACTACTTACCAACTGTTGGAAATATTGGTGCTCTACTACTTTTCCCCAGAGTGCTTCCAGTAAGTCCAGTCTATTTTCAGGACAACAATGAAGGGGTTCAAATAGCCTCCTTTTACCTTAAAGAAAACAAGTAGAGGTGTGCAGTCACACGGACCTTGCCTGGAGCAGCCCAGGCAAGCAAAGCATGAGCAACTGTCATGTGACAGACACTAAGACCTAATAACACTAGCAAAGTTGGTAGCAAACTAATAAAAGAACTGGAATTATTTGCTACCTGCTGACCACCAAATTTAAATACACAGAAATAAATACATGTAGACCAAGTAATTTTTTACATTTCCATATTAAAGATTAATCTGGATGTGATGGTGCATACCTGTCATCACAGGGTTCAGGAAGCTGAGGCAGAAGCCTCATAAATTAGGAGCTAGCCTGAGCTACATGTTGTGACTTGGTCTCATGGCCCTGCCTCAATTTTTTTTTGGGGGGGGTGGGCTTTTTGAGACAGGGTCTCCCTATAGCCCCAGCTGTCCTGGAACCACTCTGTAGACCAGGCTGGCCTTGAAATCACAGAGATCCGCCTGCCTGTGCCTCCTAGGCACACCCAGCTCTGCCTCAAATTTTTAAAAACTACAAAACAAACAAACAAACAAACAAACAAACAAACCCTGAAAGGTCCTGGTGCACCTTTAATCCCAGCACTCACCCGGGAGGCAGAGGCAGATCTCTGTGAGTTCAAGGCCAGCCTGGTCTACAGAGCAAGCTCCAGGCCAGCTGAGACTAAAGGGAGACCCTGTCTAAAAAAAAATCAAGAAGAAAGCTGAAGCAGGAGGAAGAGGAAGGAGCACTCAAGTCCAGCCTAGGGTCCAGAGAACCTAAAACAATAAATAAAAATATTACCCCACCATTTACCCAACTCTTCCTAAAACTAGGGATTTGGTGCTCCCTACCACTGTCACCCAGTTTCGGTAATTCACAGCACACACAGCTGGATGGGGTCACGGTGAACCTGTGGCCAAATGCTGGGAAGCTAACTGGAACGGAACCAATGGTCGTTTTGCAGACTCTTGACCTCTGAGGCCCTTCTGGCCAGCTGGCTATTTCTATTTCCAGGTCGTTTCACTGCAAACTACATATCCTTAACAAGATTAGTGCAAGGTATTTATTTCCCTGGCTTTCCAAAACTCACCAATGGAGTCCGATTATCCTTAAGTGTAAACAACTTAGAAATGAAGGCAGGGCTCAATATTAACAGTGGCAGAGGCTCCTGGGGCAGCCCACCCGGCTCTTATTTGGAGGCGCAGCTGCAGGTGACTGCTCTAGCCTTGAAGCTCAGCGAGTCTCAACCTTAGTTGAGATGTTCTGGAGTGCAGACTCCCCGTGAGGTCAGCGTGCACTCAGGTTGCAGCCCTACTGCCACACGTCCACTTACTCCTTTAAGCCCACAAAAAACCCTGAAAGAACCACAAAGACACCCGCGCAATCCCGCGGCTCTCGGGTGACTAAGCGAGTTCAAACCCGAGCACAAAGCCCCGTCTCCACTCTCAGACCCCGGCTCCTCCAATCCAGCACGGTGAGTAGCATCGTGAGAAAACACCCTCCTTCACGCACCAAGCCCCGCAATCCCTCCGCCTACCAAACCACCTGCACACCAGGACTTCAAGGTGCGGTCTGCAGTGTCTACACCCGTGACCCTGTCTCTCGAGAAGCCCAAAGATGCGCCGCGACTACTCGGGGAAGAACTGGGGACGGGATGCTTTCCCTAGACAAGCCAGGACCGAGCTCCGTCCCCTTTCCGAGTCCGGCCCACACCGGTACTCTCGAGGTGACTCCGGCGGCGCGGCTGCGTGGGAGGGAAGGCTGGTTCCCTCCAGCTTGGGGCTCGCGGCGGCCAGGGGGGCGCGGACGCCGACTCTGCCCGCCGCGGCTACGTGGCGCTCGGAGGCAGACCGGGCCGGGGTGGCGGCTCCGCGGGTGCGGCCCGAGGCGGAGCCCCGACAGCACCGCCTGGGCGCCGAGGGGGTCACAGCCAGCGTCCCGACCCCCAATCCCCGGCCCGCGTCCCCCCGGTCGCCCTCCCCGGCCACGCACCAGGTTGAGGGGTCCTTCCATTACTTCCATAGACCCCCGGCGACAGCGGCGGCCCGAGGCGGAGCGGCGACGCCCGGGGACATGGAGGGGCGACGAGGGCGAGGGTCGGGGTGGGTGGCAGGCAGCTCCTCACAGCGCCGGGAGCCGGCGGTGCGCGCAGAGGACTCACGGACGCGCCACTTCCGCCTCCGACGCCGCGACGCCGGCCCGCCTCCTGCGCCGCCACGCACGGCGTCGTGAAGTCACACGCACGCGGTCGGCTCCAGGTGGGCGTGAGGACCAGGCAGTGGGCGGGGCAGCGGCTGAATGACACGTATGGGCGTGCGTTCCTCTCGCGAGAGTCAAAACTTGGGCGGATTGACGGCTGCCGCCCCGTCGCGTGAGTAGCTGTGCCCCGGTTGGCATCTAAGATGGTGGCTGTGTGTTCTCCTGGCCCGGTGTGACGTCTCGCCTCTCTCTGCTCCCTCCACCGGTTTCTTTTTGCTTCCCGCTTATCTTTTTTCGGGAAGCAATTGGGAGCTCGGTTAACGTGGTGCTCCGTACCGCCTTAGGAGGAGGCAGTTGGGAACTAGGTTAACGTGGTGCTCCGTACGTCCTTAGGAGGAGGCAGTTGGGAGCTCGGTTAACGTGGTGCTCCGTACCGCCTTAGGAGGAGGCAGTTGGGAGCTCGGTTAACGTGGTGCTCCGTACCGCCTTAGGAGGAGGCATTTGGGAGCTCGGTTAACGTGGTGCTCCGTACCGCCTTAGGAGGAGGCAGTTGGGAGCTAGGTTAACGTGGTGCTCCATACCGCCTTAGGAGGAGGCAGTTGGGAGCTCGGTTAACGTGGTGCTCCATACCGCCTTAGGCGGAGGCATTTGGGAGCTCAGTTAACGTGGTGCTCCGTACCGCCTTAGGAGGAGGCATTTGGGAGCTAGGTTAACGTGGTGCTCCATACCGCCTTAGGAGGAGGCATTTGGGAGCTCAGTTAACGTGGTGCTCCGTACCGCCTTAGGAGGAGGCAATTGGGAACTAGGTTAACGTGTGCTCCATACCGCCCGCCTTAGGAGGAGGCAGTTGGGAGCTAGGTTAACGTGGTGCTCTGTACCGCCTTAGGAGGAGGCATTTGGGAGCTAGGTTAACGTGGTGCTCCATACCGCCTTAGGAGGAGGCGTTTGGGAGCTCGGTTAACGTGGTGCTCCGTACCGCCTTAGGAGGAGGCAGTTGGGAGCTAGGTTAACGTGGTGCTCCGTACCGCCTTAGGAGGAGGCATTTGGGAGCTAGGTTAACGTGGTGCTCCGTACCGCCTTAGGAGGAGGCAGTTGGGAGCTAGGTTAACGTGGTGCTCCGTACCGCCTTAGGAGGAGGCATTTGGGAGCTAGGTTAACGTGGTGCTCCGTACCGCCTTAGGAGGAGGCAGTTGGGAGCTAGGTTAACGTGGTGCTCCGTACCGCCTTAGGAGGAGGCATTTGGGAGCTAGGTTAACGTGGTGCTCCGTACCGCCTTAGGAGGAGGCAGTTGGGAGCTAGGTTAACGTGGTGCTCCGTACCGCCTTAGGAGGAGGCAGTTGGGAGCTCGGTTAACGTGGTGCTCCGTACCGCCTTAGGAGGAGGCAATTGGGAACTAGGTTAACATGGTGCTCCATACCGCCTTAGGAGGAGGCAGTTGGGAGCTAGGTTACCGTGCTCGTACTGCCTTAGGAGGAGGCGTTGCACATCCCCTCCCGACTTGTGAGATAGACTAATAGGCCCAGGCTGACCTTGAATATTCGGCAGTCCTGCCTCCGCCTCCCAATTCCTGGAATTATATAGGCAGATGCCACCACACTCAGACTCCGTCATGGGGGTTGATAGACACGAATGATCGCTTGCTTGGTCCTAAAGTTGCTCCCAAGTTAATAATAAGGGTCACCAACAGCTAGTGGTAATCATTCATTTAACAATTACGTGTCAAATTACTGTTCTAAGTCTTGTTCTTGAATTAACTGCCATGTAGATATGGTTTATGCTGCAAAGGGGACAGTCAGGAGCTGGTAGAGAATAACCCTGGTGAAAAAAATTGGGTGAAAGAAATGGGCCTCATCTTGAGGTTTCTTTTTTTAGTGTTTTTATTTTTATTTTTTTATTTTATTTTTGTCTTTTTGAGACAGGGTCTCCCTTTAGTCCCAGCTGTCCTGGAACTCACTCTGTAGACCAGGCTGGCCTTGAACTCACAGAGATCCACCTGCCTCTACCTCCCAAGTGCTAGGATTAAAGGTGTGCACCACCATGTCTGGCCTGTTTTTATTTTATGTTTATGAGTGTATTGCCTGCATGCATGTAAGTGCACCCCCATTTTGTGCAATGCCCTCAGAAGTCAGAAGAGGGCATCAGAGTGGAGTTACTGAGGGTAGCCAGGTTAGTGCTGTAAACTGCTAAGCTGGCTCTCCAGCCCCTATGTTGAGGTTTCTTCTAGTACTGAATACTGTAATGAGAAAATTCAATGACCTGCATGAATGTGCCTTTAGGGCCTGTGGTACCGGGGGACAGGCACAGTTGGATGGTGAAAGAATAATTCTTGGGGTGTAATTTTTAACATGAAACTTTAAGGAGCCAGATGCAAAAAGCTCTTCCAGCAGAGGAAATGTAGATCTCAGAAGGGCGAGGGGGGAGGGTTGCAGGGAAGTGGGGGAAGTGTGTGGGGAGGCAGGAGAGTCAAATGATAGCAGAGGCAGGGCTGGAGAGATGGCCTAGCGGTTAAGAGCGCCGACCTCTCTTACAGAGGACCCGGGTTCGATCCCCAGCACCCACATGGTGGCCAAGAACCGTCTGAAACTCCAATTCCAGGAGAACTCCAGTTCCAGGGGAATCTGACACCCTCTTCTGACCTCCGCAGTATTGCACGACAGGGGTGCACACACCTGCACGCAGACAGTGCATTCATACACATACAGAAATAAATAAAAATTAAAAAAAAAAAGATAGCAGAGGCAGGCAAGTTGTAGAGTAGAAATGACTAATAGTCATGGTAAAATACGACACATTTGGATTTTTTTTCAAAGTGCATGGAACTCACTCTGTAGACCAGGCTGGACTTGAACTCACAGAGATCCGCCTGCGTCTGCCTCCTGAGTGCTAGGATTAAAGGCATGCACCACTAAGCCCTGCTAAAAGATGGTTCTTAGCCACCATGTAGGTGCTGGGAATCAAACCTGGGTCCTCTGCAAGAGCAGTTGGCACTCTTAACTGCTGAGCCATCTCTCCAGCCCTGCCTGTAGCTTTTGATCTAGTGGTGGGACACCGAAATTTCCTCCATGCGCTTTGGTGTCTGCTGATTTCGTTATGCAGGTCTTGTTCAGGCAATCATACTGAGATTTTATGGGGGCAGCTTCCCTGTGGAGTCTAGAACACACTGCCCGGCAGCAGGCATTCTGGTCCTGTAGCCCTTACAAACTTTCCACCCCCTCTTCCATGAGGCTCCCTGAGCCTTAGTATAAAGATTGCATTGTGACTCTCTGCTTCCTGTAATCACTGGAAGATGTGAACCTCAGCTTTCTGAGCCAGCTCCTGCCACCATGCTTCCCCGCCACCACGATGGACTCTAATTTCCTGGAACCGTCAATCCATAGACCATCCCTCCCAGAACGTAGGGCTACTTTCAGTCCACATCGAGCCTGATGAAGTGAAGATACAGTGGTCCGGTACTGGCTAAAGGTATCAAAGTGTTCTACACAGCTGAGGGCACGGCTATCACTCCAATGACCCCCCTGCAACCGTGTATATCCACCTAAATAAAGAGGTCTTTCAGAATCCATTGCATTGAAGCTAAGAAGACATGATATTCATCCTCAATGCTAAGCTCTTCAGTCCATAAAATTTTGATCAGTAGATCTTTTGTAAGTGCCAGGAACTCTTCTCCACTATGAACTTCCAAGAAATGGACCTGAATATAGTTTTCTGTAAATTCCATAAGATCATGGCAGGCAATTTGCTCTGAGAATTGTAAGAGCCCAATGCAGTTCAAAGGATCAATTTGTCCTTTCAAAAATTCACAGCAAAGATTAACAACTTTAGTCAACTGAAGCATGTCTGCTGCAACAATCAACTCCTGAACATTATTCACAGCTATGTTCACTGTACCTAGAGAATTTGGCAAAACAGCCAAAAAAAAAAAAGATTGCATTGTGGATGTATCAGGGCTAAGCCTGACCTGTGGCATGCATTTGTTAGTGTGTGTATGTTTGTTTTGTTTCAAGCTTCTGTGGTAATTTGCTGTGTGGCAGTTGTGGTTAACTTTACTGTCAACCTGACACAACCTAGAGTCATCTGAGAGGACAGCCTCAACCAAGGAGTGTCTTAGATCAGGTTATCCTTTGAACATGTGAATGGAGGATTGTTTTGACAGTTAATGGGTATGTTAATGGTGCCACCCCTGTGAATGGTACCATTCCTAGGGAAGTAGTCATGAACTGTGTAAGCTGACCTGATAGCCAGCTAGCAAGTAGCATCCTCCAAGGACTTCTTTTTTTTTTTTTGTATGTGTATGAATGTACTGTGCATGTAGGTTTGTGCACCTGTGTCCTGCAATGCCGCAGAGGTCAGAAGAGGGTGTTGGATCCCCTAGGACTGGAGTTAAGGATGGCTGTTCACTGCCATGTGGGTGCTGGGGATCGAACCCGGGTCCTCTGCAAGAGCAGTCGGCACTCTTAACTGCTAGGCCATCTCTCCAACTCTCAGACTTCTTTTTTTTTATTTTTTTTATTTAATTTTATTTCTGTATGTGTATGAATGTACTGTCTGCATGCAGGTTTGTGCACCCGTGTCGTGTAATGCCGCGGAGATCAGAAGAGGGTCTCGGATTCCCCTGGAACTGGAGTTCTCCTGGAATTGGAGTTTCAGACGGTTTTCAGCCACCATGTGGGTGCCGGGGATCGAACCCGGGTCCTCTGTAAGAGCGGTCGGCGCTCTTAACCGCTAGGCCATCTCTCCAGCCCACTCTCAGACTTCTTTAGCTGTGAACTGAGTTCCTTGGTCAGAGGTAATGCTCTGAAATAGAAAGTAGGACTGCCTTGATTTTCCTTAATGACCAACTGCACCTGGAATTATAAACCAAATCAACCCTTTCTCCCCAAGGTTGTTTTCACTCAAGGCATTTTATTACAACAATAAAAGTGAAACTGCAACAGTGGCATAGAGAAGTATTTCAGAGGCTGGAGATGGCTTAACGATTAAGAGTGCTGACTACTCTTGCAGAGGACCCAAGTTTGGTTCCCAGCACCCACATGGCAGTGAACAGCCATCCTTAACTCCAGTCCTAGGGATCCAACACCCTCTTCTGGCCTCCGTGAGCATGACACAGTTGCACTTACATGCAATATAAGCAAAATAGTCACACATGAAAATAAAATAATTTTTTTAAAGCCGGGTGTGGTGGTGCACACCTTTAGTACTAGCACTTGGGAGGCAGAGGCAGGCGGATCCTTGTGAGTTCAAGGCCAGCCTGGTCTACAAAGTAAGTTCCAGGACAGCTGGAGCTACAGGGAGACCCTGTCTCGAAAACACCAAAAAATAAAACAAGTTTTTTAAAAAGAATTTCATGCCAAGCGCGGTGGCGCATGCCTTTAATCCTAGCGCTTGGGAGGCAGAGGCACGCTGATCTCTGTGAGTTTGAGGCCAGCCTAGTCTACAGAGTGAATTCCAGGACAGCCAGAGCTACAGGGAGACCCTGTCTCAAAAAGACCAAAAAGGTGCTGGAGAGATGGCCTAGCGGTTAAGAGAGCTGACCTCTCTTATAGAGGACCCAGGTTCTATGCCCAGCACCTACATGGTGGCCGAGAACCGTCTGAAACTCCAATTCCAGGTGAACTCCAGTTCCAGGGGAATCCGACACCCTATTCTGACCTCCGAGGCATTGCACAACACGGGTGCACAAACCTACATGCAGATAATTCATTCATACACATACAGAAATAAATAAAAATTAAAAGAATTTCAGATTTCCTCAAGGGGAAAATACTGAAAAGCAGAACTTTCTTAATACAAGTCTGTGAGTTCAAGGCCAGCCTGGTCGACAGAGTGAATTCCAGACCAGCTGACGGTACAGGAAGACCCGGTCTCAAAAAAGACAAATCAATCAACCAATCAATCAATAAATATCATGAGTAATGAATGCATATCAGTACTTGGTCGACAGTGGCCAGTTACTTAGCCTGTTCAGCAACTCTAAGAGGAATATCATCAGCAATTGGACAAGAAGGGAGAATATGGTACATGCAAGTGCACTCCTAATGCATTGATGCTCGAAAGCACCTTAGTCAAGTGCAACAGACGTGTCCACATCGTAGCTATGAGCATCCTGTCCACCAGTCCCACCACAGACTGCGAAGGACAGAAGCCTCCACACCATAACCACGAACATCCTGTCCACCAGTCCCACCACAGACTGTGAAAGACAGGAGCCTCCACACCATAACCACGAGAATCCTGTCCACCAGTCCCATCACAGACTGTGAAGGACAGAAGCCTCCACACCATAACCACAGCATCCTGTCCACCAGTCCCATCACTGACTGTGAAAGACAGAAGCCTCCACACCATAAACACGAGCATCCTGTCCACCGGTCCCACCATGGACTGTGAAGGACAGGAGAGGCCTCCACACCATAACCACGAGCATCCTGTCCTCCAGTCCCATCACAGACTGTGAAGGACAGGAGAAGCCTCCACACCATAACCACCAGCATCCTGTCCACCAGTCCCACCACAGACTGTGAAGGACAGAAGCCTCCACACCATAACCACGAGCATCCTGTCCAACAGTCCCACCACTGACTGTGAAGGACAGGAGAAGCCTCCACACCGTAACCATGAGCATCCTGTCCACTAGTGCCACCACTGACTGTGAAGGACAGGAGAAGCCTCCACACCATAACCACGAGCATCCTGTCCACCAGTCCCACCACAGACTGTGAAGGACAGAAGCCTCCACACCATAACCACGAGCATCCTGTCCAACAGTCCCACCACGGACTGTGAAGGACAGGAGAAGCCTCCACACCGTAACCATGAGCATCCTGTCCACCAGTCCCACCACGGACTGTGAAGGACAGGAGAAGCCTCCACACCATAACCACGAGCATCCTGTCCACCAGTCCCACCACAGACTGTGAAGGACAGAAGCCTCCACACCATAACCACGAGCATCCTGTCCAACAGTCCCACCACTGACTGTGAAGGACAGGAGAAGCCTCCACACCGTAACCATGAGCATCCTGTCCACTAGTGCCACCACTGACTGTGAAGGACAGGAGAAGCCTCCACACCATAACCACGAGCATCCTGTCCACCAGTCCCACCACAGACTGTGAAGGACAGGAGAAGCCTCCACACCATAACCACGAGCATCCTGTCCACCAGTCCCACCACAGACTGTGAAGGACAGAAGCCTCCACACCATAACCACGAGCATCCTGTCCACCAGTCCCACCACTGACTGTGAAGGACAGGAGAAGCCTCCACACCATAACCACGAGCATCCTGTCCACCAGTCCCACCACAGACTGTGAAGGACAGGAGAAGCCTCCACACCATAACCACGAGCATCCTGTCCACCAGTCCCACCACGGACTGTGAAGGACAGAAGCCTCCACACCATAACCACGAGCATCCTGTCCACCAGTCCCACCACAGACTGTGAAGGACAGGAGAAGCCTCCACACCATAACCACGAGCATCCTGTCCACCAGTCCCACCACGGACTGTGAAGGACAGAAGCCTCCACACCATAACCACGAGCATCCTGTCCACCAGTCCCACCACGGACTGTGAAGGACAGGAGAAGCCTCCACACCATAACCACGAGCATCCTGTCCACCAGTCCCATCACTGACTGTGAAGGACAGAAGCCTCCACACCATAACCACGAGAATCCTGTCCACCAGTCCCACCACTAACTGAAGGACAGGAGAAGCCTCCACACCATAAGCACGAGCATCCTGTCCACCAGTCCCACCACAGACTGTGAAGGACAGAAGCCTCCACACCATAACCACGAGCATCCTGTCCAACAGTCCCACCACTGACTGTGAAGGACAGGAGAAGCCTCCACACCGTAACCATGAGCATCCTGTCCACCAGTCCCACCACTGACTGTGAAGGACAGGAGAAGCCTCCACACCATAACCACGAGCATCCTGTCCACCAGTCCCACCACAGACTGTGAAGGACAGAAGCCTCCACACCATAACCACGAGCATCCTGTCCACCAGTCCCACCACTGACTGTGAAGGACAGGAGAAGCCTCCACACCATAACCACGAGCATCCTGTCCACCAGTCCCACCACAGACTGTGAAGGACAGAAGCCTCCACACCATAACCACGAGCATCCTGTCCAACAGTCCCACCACTGACTGTGAAGGACAGGAGAAGCCTCCACACCGTAACCATGAGCATCCTGTCCACTAGTGCCACCACTGACTGTGAAGGACAGGAGAAGCCTCCACACCATAACCACGAGCATCCTGTCCACCAGTCCCATTACAGACTGTGAAGGACAGGAGAAGCCTCCACACCGTAACCATGAGCATCCTGTCCACTAGTGCCACCACTGACTGTGAAGGACAGGAGAAGCCTCCACACCATAACCACGAGCATCCTGTCCACCAGTCCCACCACAGACTGTGAAGGACAGAAGCCTCCACACCATAACCACGAGCATCCTGTCCAACAGTCCCACCACTGACTGTGAAGGACAGGAGAAGCCTCCACACCGTAACCATGAGCATCCTGTCCACTAGTGCCACCACTGACTGTGAAGGACAGGAGAAGCCTCCACACCATAACCACGAGCATCCTGTCCACCAGTCCCATCACAGACTGTGAAGGACAGGAGCCTCCACACCATAACCATGAGCATCCTGTCCACCAGTCCCATCACAGACTGTGAAGGACAGGAGAAGCCTCCACACCATAACCATGAGCATCCTGTCCTCCAGTCCCATCACAGACTGTGAAGGACAGGAGAAGCCTCCACACCATAACCACGAGCATCCTGTCCACCAGTCCCACCACAGACTGTAAAGGACAGAAGCCTCCACACCGTAACCATGAGCATCCTGTCCACCAGTCCTACCACTGACTGTGAAGGACAGGAGAAGCCTCCACACCATAACCATGAGCATCCTGTCCTCCAGTCCCATCATGGGCTATGCAGTCCCATCTGGCTCTGCATGTGCCCGAACATTAAGGGAAGAGATCATAAGCCTGCAAAGACTTTAGAATTATCCAGGCTACTTCTCTTGATGTTTGCAGAAAGGATTTATTTGAAGCTTGTTCCTGCCTGTTAGCCATAGTTTTGAATCTCTTCACATGTGAATGTGGAGGCTTCATTGTCTACAGAGAATACCTGTTTATCTCCTGAGACCACCAATGGAGCATTGCAGCAACTCCATTGGAAATGTAGTGGGCCTATTATTGGACAAACCAAAACAAACTCAGCAATCTCTCTTCTGTAGCTCAATGTAAGGGACAGAGTGTTTTGACAGACCTAGTTCTGCAAAACTTCTGATGTGCTCAGGATAAATGTAGTCCATGTGATCCAGTCCAACCCTGAGTGGTTCATCACTGACAGACTTGCCACATTGAAGAGGCTCTTAGTACTCTCCAGATATATTTCCTTGGATATTAGCCTCTCTGATCTCATACTTCTCATGACTTCCGCATAATGATAACCTAGTCTCAAACTACACTAATCAAAGGATATTGATTCTTTCTTGGGTACTCTTTTTTTTAATACTTTTATTGGGCATTTTTTTTTATTTCACACATCATTTTTCAGGTCAGTTTAGACATAGTCCCCTTTCCCTTCCCCCCACCCACTCTAGTTCCTTCATTCTGCCATACATGTCCTGTATCTTGGGTACTCTATTTTTTTTTTTTTGGACTTTTGAGACAGGGTCTCCCTGTAGCCCCAGCTGTCCTGGAATTCACTCTGTAGACCAGGTTGTCCTTGAACTCACAAAGATCCACCTGCCTCTGCCTCCCAAGTGCTAGGATTAATGCGTGTGCCACCACGCCCAACTAGTATCTTGGGTACTCTTAACTATCCTTAGAATTTTTTTCTGAGTGCTGTACCCTGAATTTTGTATAAATCACTGTAACGTGTGAGTACCCACACATAAACACATAATCTGTTCACTGTTACTGAAATCTGCATTATGTGTCCATTGGTTCAGTAATTCCCCAGTCTGGTAATCCTCTACAGTAACACTAACACAAGTATAGAAAGGAAAGGTATAGAATGTGTCCACTGGGCATGCAATAGTGTTCTCTTTATCTCTGAAAATGTTCGGGTAACACTAGTAATATCATTTGACAGGGCCTCTGCAGAGGGGACCCCTGCATGAAACGGGATCCTTGAATTGAGATCTTCACAAGTTGGTCTACTGCTACAACCCTGCTTTGCCTATTTATAGCAAGAGCAGGGAGCAGACTCTTCTGTCTATCTCTACTGTATCTCTCTGACTCAGCACAAGAGCTCAATGGAGAAGATCAGGATATTGTCAGCATAGGAGCCTTCCATGGGCCCTGAGGTGCTAAGCTACTTCCTCTGATCATGGTATAGGAAAAGGAGTTCACTGTACCTGTTGTGGACTGCCCAGTGAATTCATCTGAAGCACACTCTTGCATCATCACAAAATCTGCCTGCCAAAGGGGAGTCCCAGGGGCGACATAGCAGCACCCAGTGCATGGTAGCAATCAGGTCCACAGGCCGAGGACACAGACTTGGGTCTAGGACACAGCAATGTCAAAAGCAGCCAGCAGGGTCAAGAGGAGCCAACATGACCACCCATATCCTCGATTATTAGAGGAACTGTGCTGGGTGTTTCCAGCTCCCTTCAGTATGTCTTTGGAGAGTACTTACAACAGGTTGGCAGAAGCTTCTAGGTGCTCCCCAAAAGCAGAATGAGACTAGCAGTGAGCTATTGTTGAAACAGCAAAAGGGCCAGCAGGGAGCTCCCTCCCCTGAACCTTGCAGAGCAATAATAACCTAGCCAGAGAGTTCCCAGAGCAGTGCTCAACCCAGATGGAAAGTATAGGAAAGGAGGAAAAGCATACAACACTTAACTCTCCATTGGAGACTGCCCCAGCACACAGAAGTAAAGAGTGCAGTAAGACAAATGAGAACAGCAATCTGGAAACCATGTCCTGCCGATCCTTACTCAGTCAGGAGACCATTACACATGAAAGAGAAGTATAAAGAAACGCTGGAGAAAGTCAGAGGTGGTAGATGTAGCCCCTCCATTTGGGAAGTCTTCAGACTGTCTCACCGTAAAGGAGTTTAGGACATACCACAGTTGGGTTGAGAAGCTGCCATACAACGAAGTCAGGATCTGGAAGTAAGTCTCAGACATTTGGCTCTTTCAGAAGTCTTGCTACCAAACCTCAGACCCTACAAGAAGAAGGGAGGCAAGCATCATGGCCAAGACTGTGTTTAGCAGCAGTGTGGGGCTGTCATGGAGAGAGTGGCGGGGTGGGGACTGTTGGAAGTGCGTGGCATCATGATGCCCAAGCAGATAGAGAGTAACCATTATGTAGGTGAGGTGGCACACTTATAAACCCTAGCACAGTGAAGTAGAGGCAGGAGGAACCAGAGTGTAAGTTCACCTTTGGCTACATAGCAAGTTTGAGGCCAGCCTGAGTTACATAACTCCTGCCTCAAAAGAACAAAAAGAGGTTGACTCAAGTGCTTCTTGGAGATGGATTTCCCCAAACTTTCAGATTACCCTCATTTCCTGGCATGAATGGCTTAACCCTCAGCACACTTTGTACAGCACTCATTCAATTTTCCACAGTTTCAAATTAGCCACTGGCCCAATGTCATAACATTAAGCCGCCTCATTGGGTCTTGAATCTAGGTCTGGCTAACCAGGCCCAGTTCTTTTTCCACCCCCAGAAGCTAAACATCTGCTAGAATGACATGTGATGTGACGGGGGTAACAGGAATAGACCATCAGGGTAACCCACTGCAATTACTTAGGTTATTTTTGGTTTTTGCAAGTTTATATCCCTGAGTCCTAAGAGATTCAAGCTAAAAAGAGACTTGCTATTGTTAGTGGCCGTGTCCTCCTCCAGGGTGCATGCCAAGAACTATTTACAAACCAGGCTGGGCAGGACCAAGCATGTAGAGAGAGGGAGAGCAGCCATGAAGCCAGCAGGCTCCGACTTTGTGGTCCAGTTACTCCAGGAAGAGCCAGGATGCACAGAGCCAAGTTAACAGCAGTCAGGCTCTGTGTGCGACAGAGTTCAAAGACGGAAGCCAAGGAAAGCAGAGCTGCAGGGAGGACTCTAACACTGAACGGGAACTGGGAACAGCAGACGAATGAGGGGAGAAAGGGAATGGCTCCGCCCACTTTGGCGCTAGGTTAATGTTTCTCAAACAAGGAAATGGAAGCAGTCGCTCCTGAACCCTAGGCGTCGTTAGCCCTCATACCTGGTAGTGTACCATACAGCTGCCTGGCTTCTATCCCCAAATGTACTTCACCTGTTGATTTGCATGGGTCTGGACAAGGGAAATCCCTTTCACCTGCATTTCTTTCTTATGTGTTTTCATATTTTCACCTTTTATTTGAGCCAGTCTCGCTATGTTGCCCACGCTGGCTTCAAACTCTTGAGTTGAAGTGATCCCGCTGCTTCAGCCTCCTCGGTTAACTGGGACCAGAGGTGTGCACCACCAGTGTGCACCACCATGATGGGACCACAGCTTTTTTTTCATTTTGCTTCCAGGGTTTGGGAGACACTGAGATCCTAGTAGAATAATCTTCAGAGGGTTGGGAAGATGGCTCTGCTCTGGGGGTGAAGTGCCTGCCTGCCTGCCCTACAAGCTTGAGGACCTGGTTTTGGATCCCTGGCAGCAATGCCAAAGCTGGCTACAGTGGTGTGAATCTGCAGCCCCTGCACTGACAGGGAGGAGGGAGACAGGCAGATCCCTGGAGTTGGGGGCGAAGGGGAGAAGCAGCCCGGCTCTCCAGAAAAAAATGAAGAAAGGTAGAGAGTAACTGAGGAAGATAGCCAGTGTCACCCTCTAGCTCAGGTACATGTATAGACGCTCTGCACACACGTGCATGTGTCACCACAAACACCTGCATGCAACACACACACACACACACACCTCCCTCTATAGCTGCTATTCTTTTGTTCACTTGTTCTCTTGAGACTACATCTCACTAGGTAGCCCAGTGGTCCCAAACTGGTCATCTCTCTGATTCCCAAGTGCTAGGATTAGAGGCCTACGTGGCTTCAGCCATTCTATTTGCTGCCTTCAATGACAGGCTTCAGACTTACTGCTCTACCTCTCACCTCTGGCCCTAATCTTCAGATACAAAATGCTTTGGGGTCTGGATTATCTGTCACATCGAGTAAAGGTATCAAAGAAATCACCAAATCCTGGAAGATGACAGTCCATGATAGCCCATAAAATCAAACATAAGGAGCCAGGTGTGGTAGGACACGCCTTTAATCCTAGCACTTGGGAGGCAGAGGCAGGTGGATCTTTGTGAGTTCAAGGCCAGCCTGGTCCACAGAGTGAGTTCCAGGACAGCTGGGGCTACAGGGAGACCCTGTCTCAAAAAGACAAAAAAAAAAAGAAACTGCCTGGTAGGGAAGAATGTTCTTTTTTTTCTTTTTTTCAAGCTTTTATTGCAAACTGAAATTGGTTTAATCACACAAAAAAAGTTGTGTGGTAAGGAAGAATTGCACATATTATAACCATGATAATTACAGTACATTAAAATGGTAGTTTAAAAATAAGCCCATTAAGTTTAAATATACTAGTGTTATATAACACAATGTACAGACTTTCTTTACAAGATATATATAATTATCAGGAATGCAAAAAAAACACATAAATAATGCCCATTTTACACATTTTACAGGTGACTTTTTTTTTTTTTTTTTGGTCTTTTCAAGGCAGGGTCTCTCTCTAGCCCCAACTGTCCTGGAACTCGCTCTGTAGACCAGGCTGGTCTTGAACTCACAAAGATCCTCCTGCCTCTGTGCTAGGATTAAAGGCGTGCACCACAACGCCTGGCACAGGTGACATTTTAATCAATGAAAACACCAACGGCTTTGACAACTGGGGCACTAGTCCATAAAAACCCTTTCTAAAAATAGAAATATTTGTCTCAGCAATGCTTCCTTTTAAGCATCTGGATGCAAGTCATTGCAAGACCATTTCAATAAATTTTAATTAAGTATATCTTACAAAAACAGTCTACACATAAATTTATCTTCCAAATATGGAAGAAGCAATGTCCCACATTGTAGTGTCCTGCAAGTGTCACATTGCTGCTTATAACAAAACCGTCTGGTGAAGCACACTGCACTCACACCACTGTTCACACAGAAATGCACAAAGGAAAATGACAACTGAAACACTGTGATAAAAGATAACATGATCTCATCGGAAAAGGCACATTGCAGAATATTCGTGATCACAGCCAAGACAGACCACTGGATGATCCAATGCCTCTTAGACCTGTGTCTTCCTTCTAACTGGACCATGGCGTCTGTCTGAGGTTCTAACGCTCGTTTCAGAGCTAGCACCATCTTGGAGGAATAAGAATGAAATCTTCACAAGCTCACTGAGAGGAGGATGTGCTCTCTACAAAGCTTCCAGCAAGCAGTGTGCCACAGGACTGCCAAGCTTCCAGGTGTGCAAATTCTCATTTTAATATGTCCCGTCAGCAGGCAGTTCCCAAAGGCTAACTAAAATACTAAAAAAACACAGAGAATCCTTCAAACCACTCCAAGAACTTGCTCAGAGGGAAGAGTCCACGGGAGGCGCATAGTAAAAGCCTAGGAAGGCCTCTGCAGCTTCCTTGACACTGGCTGTGGTGAGGATGCCATCAGGAGACCTGCCGATGGAGTTGGGGACTGGCTCCTCAGTAAACTCAGGATCAAAGTGCCTCAGGTCACTGGGTCCACTCACGTTTGGGTTAAAAAAGGGGAGTAAAATCTTATTGATGAGATCATCCAGTTAATTAGAAGAAGACGGGATTCTTTTTTTTTTTTTTTTTTTGTCTTTTCGAGACAGGGTCCCCTGTAGCCCCTGCTGTCCCTGGAACTCACTCTGTAGACCAGGCTGGCCTTGAACTCACAAAGATCTGCCTGCCTCTGCCCTCCAAGTGCTAGGATTAAAGGCGTGTGCCACCATGCCCGCTAGAAGACGGGATTCTTAATCTCCATAAAGTCATCCTTGGCACCCAGCCTCTCGGTCCAGTCCTTCTGCAGCAGGCCCTCCAGGAGGTGTCTTGCAGAGTTTGTAATATTTGGTTTCAACTGGCGGGGCTTGTTCAAAATGTTGTCATACATCTCAGCTGTGTTCCGGCTATAAAAGGGAGGCAGGCCATATAGCATCTCATACAAGACAGCCCTGAGGCACTGTCCTGTCGTCTGGCTGCTTATGGAACCTCGGGTGCAACATACTCAGGTGTGCCACAGAAGGTGGATGTTGCTTCATTGTGTTCAATGTTCTCCCAAAGTCAGTAAGGACAATGTGTCCCTGTGAGTCTAGCAAAATATTCTCTGGTTTTAAGTCTCTATAAACGACATTCAGAGAGTGCAGATAACCCAAGGCACTGGCTATTTCAGCTGCGTGGAAGCGAGCCCATGGTTCTAGGAAGCAGAGCTCTCTCTGGAGATAGTAGAATAACTCTCCACCATTAATGTAGTCCAGGACAAAGTACAGCCTGTTAGCAGTCTGGAAAGAGAAGTGAAGGCCCACAAGGAAAGGATGATTCATGTTCTTGAGGAGAACATTGCACTCCGACACAATATGCTTCTCTTCTTCACATCTGCCGACTTCATGATGTGGGTCTTGGAGGCTGTCAGCTTCCAGGGCCGGGAGGAGAAATCCTGCCGGCTGCTCTGGAAGCCGTGGGTCATCAATGGCCGAGGTGGGGCTGCCGGGCCACACGGAGGAAGCCGTGGATCATCATGGCCGAGGTGGGGCCGCCGGGCCACACGGAGGAAGCTGTGGTTCATCATGGCCGAGGTGGAGCCGCCGGGCCACACGGAGCCCATCCCTGTTCTAAAACTGTTTTTGTTTTGCTTTCGACTTTTTTTTTCTTGAGTCAATATCCTTGTTATATAGCCCAGGCTGGCCTCAAACTCTCAATCCTCCTGTCTTGTTATGTAGCCCAGGTTGGCCTCAAACTCTCAGTCCTCCTGTGTCTGCTGCCCACAAACTAGCATAATAGGTTGCTATCCCTTGCTTCCTTCTCAAGGGTTTGTAAAGACTGGCTTCCATGTACTCTAGGCTTCTGTCCAACTTACTCTGCAGTCAAGGGTGATCTCAAACTTCTGATCCTGCATTGTACTTCCCAAGTGCATGTGTCATCACACCTGATTCATGTGGTATTGGGCATCAAATAAATCTGGGCTTCTACTTCCTAAATCAGACAGCAGCTGCACAAGAATTAAGGTCAACAATTGACAAATGGGACCGTCATTAAACTCAAAAGCTTCTGTACATCAAAAGAAACAATCAAGGAAGTGAAGAGATCCCACAGAGTGGGAAGGAAACCTTCACTGCAGAAACATCTGACAAAGCATTGATTTCCAGAATATATAAAACTACTCAAAAACAAAAGAAGAAAGAAAAACAAATGAACCCACTCAAATGATGGGAAAGAGCTGAAACAGAGACTTCACAAGTGAGGAGTTAGTAGAATGGCTGAGAAACACACTTAAGAAGTGTTCAAACATCACTAAATCATTAAGGAAATGCAAATCAAAACCCACTTTAAGACACTCATCTACTCACCCCAATAAGACTGACAAGGATCAAGAAAACAAATGATACCAAAGTACTGGAGAGGTTGTGGGGAAAGGGGAACACTTCATCCACTGCTGGTGGGAATGTAAACTCATGCAGCCACTATGGAAAGCAGTGTGGAGAACCCTTGGAAGACTTGGAATGAACTTGCCAAACCCAGCCATACCATTCCTAGGCATGTACCTCAAGACTCACCCACCGCAAAGATACATGCATGGCCAGTTTATTTCAGCTGTCTTCACATAGCAAGAGCTAGAACCAACCCAAATGCCACTCAACTGATGAGGGGATAGAGAAAATGTGGTACATCTACATCAATGGAAGTTTCTATGCAGCAGTAAAGAAGATGACAATCGGGGCTGGAGAGATGGCCTAGCATTTAAGAGTACCGACCCCGCTTTACACAGAGAACCCAGGTTCGATCCCCAGCAACCCACATGGCAGCCAAGAACCGTCTGAAAACTCCAATTCCAGGAGGAACTCCAGTTCCAGGGAATCCGAGACCCTCTTCTGACCTCTGCGGCATTGCACGACACGGGTGCAGAAAACCTGCATGCAGAACAGTTACATTGATACACACAATACAGAAATAAATAAAAAAATTAATTAAAAAAGATATTAAAAAAAAGAAAGATGACATTATGAGGTTTGGCAGGAAAATGGCTGGATGCTAGAGGAACATCGTGCTGAGTGAAGTTAACACAGTCCCAGAAAAAAACAAGAACGACGAATGGTATCCCTCAATGTTGTTGATGCTAGTGCCAATTACCCAGTTAATTATTTCCTGTTGCATGGCCCCTTGGACTTTTGTTCAAGCAGTTGGGAATGATGCATATTGGAAGAACAACAAACAACAAACACAACAAAAAAAACTGTATCAAAAAGCTGACTGAAACAGTGAACTTCTGCTCAAAACATCAACTTCCCCTGGAGAATATTGAGAAAGCTGAAAAGGAGATGAATAATGGTTTTGGCAGAATGCATGAGCTCTGGTGGGGTGGGGGGATGGGGGGGGACATGGGTCCTGAGATTTGATAAAATATATATATATATATATATATATTTTTTTTTTAAAGTCAAATCTGACATTAAATCATTCCATTTGAAAAAAAAGAAAATCTGGGCTTCTTACGCGCTAAGCAAACATTATCAACTGAACCACGTCCCCAGACATGTTCTCAAGTTTTCCAAGAGAGATTTTCTCCCAGCCTCCTTTAAAAAGCATGTTCCCATAGTTGTCACGATTCTTCAGTACCCCATTAATCAATCCGGCCCCCTCTGTGTTCCAGGCTCCCTGCTAGCATCCTCCCTGTTGGACAGTGCTGAAAACCCAGAGCCTCCACCTCAGACTCTTGAGAACTAGCATTAGGCTTGAGCCACTAACTCACTAATTGAATTTTCTACTCTGTGGTCTAGACACCCCACCGAACACCCCTGGTTTCATCTTATAGCTTTCTCACCCACCATTCTTTTCCTTGTCCTCCTCTCCTCTTCTCTTTTTCCTTCTCTTCCTTTCCTCCTTCCATCTTGGTCTTCTGAGATAGAGTATCCAGCCTGTCCTCAAACTCACTGTATAGCTGAGGATAACCTCAAACTCACTGTGTAGCCGAGGATAACCTCAAACTCGCTATATAGCCGAGGATAACCTCAAACTCGCTGTGTAGCCGAGGATAACCTCAAACTTGCTGTGTAGCCGAGGATAACCTCAAACTTGCTGTGTAGCCGAGGATAACCTCAAACTCGCTGTGTAGCCGAGAATAACCTCAAACTCGCTGTATAGCTGAGGATAACCTCAAATTCCTAATCCTCTTCCCTCCTGTTAAAAGTAAAATCCAAGATCCAAGGACCCCACCGGTACTGTATAAGAACACTGATGAAGCCAAAGTAATCATCAAGGCAGATTTTACTTTTTCAAAAGGGTGTGTTGTATAGTCAGTCAGATCCAGCAAGCACACAGGACTCAAAAGTTTTTACCAATAATGAGAGAATATTACTGTCTTTTCCCCATTGGCTGGGGTTCAACCTCACAGTCTTTCCTTGTTGGCTAGTTTAAAAGACTCTGTGAGGCTGGAGAGATGGCCTAGCGGTTAAGAGCACCAACAGCTCTTACAGAGGACCCAGATTCGATCCCCAGCACCACATGGTGGAATGAGAACCCTCTTTAATTCCAGTTCCAGGGGAATCCATGCAATCCCTCTGCTGACCTCCGAGGCATTGCACAACACGGGTGCACAAACCTGCATGCAGACAGTACATTCATACACATATAAATAAATTTAGCCAGGTGTGGTGGTGCACGCCTTTAATCCTAGCACTTGGGAGGCAGAGGCAGGAGGCGGATCTTTGTGAGTTCAAGGCCAGCCTGGTCTACAGAGTGAGTTCCAGGACAGCTGGGGCTACAGGGAGACCCTGTCTCGAAAAAGACCAAAAAAAAAAAAATATTAATAATAAATAAATAGATAGATAAATTTAAAATAAATAAATAAATAAATAAATAAATAAATAAATAAAAGACTCTGTGAAAAGGAAGGGGAGAGTTCCACTGCCCCAGGGCCTTTCCTTAAACAAAAGTCTCACAGGGTGTTATGGGATTAAAAGATTAGAATTCCTTGTTAACCAAGTTTTACAGGGTTTGAAAGAAAAGACCAATACTTAATATTTCTTACACCCTATTTCCCAAGTGCTGGGATTTTATGGCTGCCTTACACTCTTCACTTTCAATATGGTGTTTTAAAATATTTTCTCTAACTCGTTTCTTCCATGTGCCTTAGAATCTGTTTCTAATAAACTGAAATTTTAAAAATTAAAAAAAATATTTTCTCTACCTTTCAGGATTTGTCTTTTGATATAGGATTCTACAACTAGGTAGGTATGTGATTCAAAGAAAAAAGAGGAAAAGAAAAAAGGGGGTGGGGTAGAGCATGTGACCACGCTGTCTACCATGACATGTTTTTGTCATATGCTTTTCACATTTGTTCCAGAAGCATCCATGGGAAGGATGATGCAATCTCGGGGGTTAGTGTTAGGTCTAGGCTTCCCAGAATCCCAAGGGGCACACAGGTACCCACTTTCTCCAGAAGCTGTCAATCTTCTGACCCCTTCCCCTGTACCTGAGGTCCTGCCCCATGGGCATAAATGGGTGGACCCCAGCCGCCATCTCTCTCTCTCTGCCCCCCCACCCCCCCACCCCCGTCCTGCCCCTCTTTCTGCCCCTGCCGTGCCGTCCAGCTGCCGGCAGCTCACGCTGGCAGTCCCACATGGAAGTCAAGCATGTTCCTGGAGTGACCTAAGCCTCATGTGCCTTTTTATCTGGGGGCTGGGGATGCACGTGCCTTTTTATAACCTAACAGGACGTTAGGACTGTGGCCAGAGAATGTTCACAGCGTACATGGAGCTTGATGAGAGCACAGCTTTGGCTAGACACAGGATTTTCCATGCTCTGCTCGCTCCACTTCCTGGATCTTCAGGGCTCTGACTGAGTCTGTCATACTTTTGTCACCTCTGGTTCACATTTTGGGAAGGGAAGCAAAGTAATTAGAGAGATGGGCCAGTTACAAATTTTTTTATTCAAAATACTGAAATAATTTCTCAGAACTCTTTTTGAGTTTCTCATGATCACAGAGCAAATACCCATTTGACTAAGTCATAATTATTGGATAGCTTTTACAGGGAAAATTTTTTTGTAAATGTATATTCTTGCTATTTATTTATTTATTTATTTATTTTGGGACTTTTTGAGACAGGATCTCCCTGTAGCTCCAGCTGGCCTGAAACTTACTCTGTACACAAGGCTGGCCTTGAATTCGCAGAGATCCACCTGCCTCTGTCTCCTAAATTCTAAGATTAAAGGCCTGCACCACCACACCCAGCTTGGTAGGTGTGTTTTTATTCTCAGTAACAATTAATTTATGTTTGAGCTTGGGGCTACAGGGAGACCCTGTCTCCAAAAAAAAAAGACCAAAACAATTTATGTTCCCTTTTTTTTTTTTAATAGATTTTTAAATTTATTTATTTATTTATTTATTTTATGTGTATGAATGTTCTGTCTGCATGCAGGTTTGTGCACCTGTCGTGCAAAGCCGCGGAGGTCGGAAGAGGGCTTCGGATTCCCCTGGAACTGGAGTTAAAGACGGTTCTCAGCCGCCATGTGGGTGCTGGGGATTGAACCCCGGTCCTCTGCAAGAGCGTCGGCGCTCTTAACCGCTAGGCCATCGCTCCAGCCCCTTATGTTCCCTTTCTAATGACCTCATTGCACAGGTTTGAAAGCCATAATCCTTGGTTCCCAGATGTGGAAACCATAATCCTTGGTTTCCAGATGTGGAATCTTCTATCTATTTTTAATTAATTTGAGTTATATTATAACTACCTTCTTTAATTGGAATCCTAGGGCAAAAGCCCCAACTCTGGAAAGAACTAGTTACTTTCCCGTTGATGTGGTAAGACACTGTGACCAAGGGAACTTACAGAAGGAAAAGTTTATTTGAGCTTACAGTCTCCGGGGAGAGTCCATGTTTGTATGCAGGCATGGCAAAAACACAAAGCAGAGCAAACAGGTCGTCAGGCAGGTGCAGGAAGCAGAGGTCAACTGGAAGTCCAGCAGGGCTTAAGAAATGTGCCCCCTCCCCCATGCCCTCCTTCTAAGCATAGCCGCACCTTTTAAGACCCCCCCCCCAAAGAGCACCACCAACTGGGGATAAATTGTCCTAATGCTCGGAGCCTAAGGGGGACATTCTCATTCAAAACACTGCAGCTAGAGACCTGATAACCACCAATTAAGGACATGAATGGCAGTGAAAAGTAGAGAAAGGAGATTCCAGAAGGCAGCCACTTTGAGTGGCTTTAGCTGTAAACAGAGGAAGGACTGGGCCACAGGTCAGACAGAGGCCTGCCTGAGGAAGTCATTGTCCCCAAGGTAACTGACTGCAGGGTTAGAGCAAGGACTTATCTCCCTGCCTCTCAGCCTTGAAGGGGCATAAGACATTAACACTCCAGTGTGGAGTCAAACAAGGGACAACCCCAAATGAAGGCAGAGGACCAGGCTGTTATCCTGCCTTGAATTTCCTTGTGGGCCCAAGAGGAGAGGAGCTACACAGATGTGTGTAGTGAGGATGGCAGGTAAGGACGAACAGCAGCAAGGATGGTGAGATGTAAGAGGTGCTTACCAAAGGCTGCAGATGCCTGTTCTGCTGCCCCAGCCCCAGAGAACTAATGTACCCTCATTCCCATACATGTTTCTCTAGAGGATAAATGCCTGCATTTCTGCTGAGCACATATCCAGGACTATAATCACTGCTTTGAATGCTATGCAATGTTGAGCTTTAAGGAGATAGTTCCAGATAATTTTCCAGAATACACCAATGTTCACTACCACTGGTTTCAAATGAAAATCCCACTTCTAAACTGTTGTCAAAACTTTGTAATGTCTGTCTTGTTCATTTTCACCCTTCTGTCTGGTATGTGGGTTGTTTTACTCATCAAACCCTTGGAAGCTGGCACCTGCCCCTCTGTGTTGTACTGACAGGCAGTGTGCTTGCTTATATGCCAGTATTTGTGTCAGGTTGTGAGATCCAGAAGCCCATTGGAATGCAGAGACACCTAAGACCGGAGGTCCTAGAACCTGCTCTACCAGGCATAGCCTTTGGCTATGCTAAAGCAGGCCACCACTGATTACTCAGGAATCTTCTGCCTCGCCCTTCGCCCTTCTGGAAGCCAGATTCCAGATTCCGACCCACCCCACTCTCACTGAATCCCACTCCCACCTTCTTCCTTAAGTTCCCAAGCTGGATGCCATTCTGTGCTTGGCTCTACCTCTCTCCTGAGCCTAGCCCCGGCTACCCTGAATTAAACTTTGCTCTGAAGAACTTAGACCTCATGGCCTTTCATTCCGGGGGGGAGCGTGCCATAACCTTACAGTTTGGCCAACAAGATGGCCCAGCAGGTAAGGATGCTCGCTGCCAAGCCTGACTACCTGAACTTGACAGCAGGGACTCATCTGGGAGAAGGAAAGAACCGACTCTCGAAGTTGTTCTCTGACCTCCACATACATGATGTGGCACCTGCACACACCACACCCCCAGATACACATATACAAAATAAGTAAGTAAATGTAAACGAACTTCTGGAGGGGAGGGGGAAATCACTGATAACTTCACAATCGCCAGGTCTACTGAATTTCTACAAATTTCTTCTTTTTTTCCCATTTTGTTTGTGGTTTTTAGACAGGTTCTCACACTGTAACCCTGTCTGTGCTGGAACTTCCTATGTGGCCCAGGCTGACTTCAAACTCACAATAATCCTCCTGCCTCAGCTTCCCAATTGCTAGAATTATAGGCCTGAGTCACCTAGCCTGGCTTGAGTTTTTCCAATTCTTGTTCTTCATCTTCCATATTAATTGATGTCATGTGTTTCTTGTAATCCTGTCCCCTTATCAGATAAAAATTCAAGGGGCCATTGCTCTACACTGAGCTGTATACTAGGCTCTGTAGACCCAACCAAGAGCTACAAATCTGGTAACCTTCTGGGTAACAGTTACCAAAACTGTTACCTCTCATTCCTGGAAGTCGGGGGGGGGGGGGATAGCGACACCATTTTCCAAAGGCTAGCTTCTTTCAGCCTCAAGAAGACTTTTTTTTTTTTAATCTTTTTTGAGACAGGTTCTCCTGTAGACCCAGCGTTCTGGAACTGATTTGTAGACAGGTAGCCCTTGAGCTCACAAACGAATCTGACTGCCTCTGCCTCCTGAGTGCTAGGATTAAAGGAGGTGTGTGCCACCACGACTGGCTCAGAAGACATTTTTTATATGTGTACCATGTACTTTGCTCATTATCCCTGTCTTCCATTATCTTCTCTAGTTTCCCCCTCCTGGAGGTCCCTTACTCCCTCAACCATTCTCCTTTTATGTTAATGTATATATACATATGTATCTGACATACACTAGAATGAACAATACACAAAAAACAAATGATTTTATTTTTGGTGTGGTTTTGAGGACAGGGTCTCCTGTAGCCCCAGCCTGTCCTGGAACTCACCTCTGTAGACCCAGGCTCGGCCTTGAAATTACAAAGTTCACCTGCCTCTGCTTCCCAAGTGCTAGGATCAAAGGCATTGCACCACCACACCCCTGTTAATCCACTTTTAAGCAATTTATGGACTGGCCATTCAGGGAAAAGGTCAATTGCTCAAGGTCAGTTGCTCAAGGCCTCGAAAGCAGCTAAATTAAACTGTTAAGTATAACTGTTGGTATGTGGGGGCAGGTGGGCTTGACCTAACCATGAGCCAGCATAACTCTGCTATTATCCAATAAGGCTAGAAGTATACCCAAACCCCACTAAAATTCCCCTACCCTCGTATAAAAGGCCTGCAGCCGTTATCAGGGTACGGAGCCTTTTCCCCCCACCCCAGCATGCTGGTTATCCCCCCCCCCAAATAAAGTCTTTAGGTTTTCCATCCTTGGTGTGTCTGGTATGGATTCTCGACCCTAACAAGGTTAAATGTGTGTTAACCAACACTCTTCTCTATTGTTCTTGTCCAGCCCTATCAGAACTTTAAATGACAATCCTAGTCTTGTCTTTTTCTTCTGTTTTCTTTTTTTTTTTTTTTTTTTTTTTTGGTACTTTTGAGACAGGGTCTCCCTTTTAGTCTCAGCTGGCCTGGTGCTCACTCTGTAAACCGGGCTGGCCTTGAACTCGCAGAGATCTGCCTGCTTCTGCCTCCCAAGTGCTAGGATTAAAGGCATGCCCCACCACGCCCTGCTTTCTTAAGATTTTTTTCCTCTATCTATAAATCCACCTCTGCTGGGCTCATGAGAACACTTATTCTGTAAAATAAAACAAAGCAAAATAACACCTTTAAATGATTGTGATTTTCATCTTTACTCAATCCTCTACTGTTGGAGTATCTAGAAAGTATGCCTTTATCCACAATTCCAAAATCCATTATATCCTAAGAGCTGAATTCTTTGTGTTACTCACTTGGTAGCAAATGTGTCCCGAGCTATCCCGGAGTGACCCACTGTCTTCCGTCTCCCACTTGGTGTGATTCGTTGGAGGTTTAGTGAGGTGTTTCATCAGTGCAGAAGCACAACTCTCACCTCAAATGGGACTGTTAGGGTCCGAGAATCCACACCAGACACACCGAAGGAAGGAAAACCAAGACTTTATTTTGGGGGAAAAAGTAAACCAGCATGCTGGGGTGGGAGGGAAAAGGTTCAGACCCCGATGACTTGGCTCGCAGGCCTTTTATACAGGGTCTTGGGGAATTTTAGTGGGGTTTGGGTAACTTCTAGCCTTATTGGATAATAGCAGGGTTACAGCCCATGGTTAGGTCAGCCCACCTGCCCCCACATACCAAAGGTTATCTTTAGACACAATCTTGTGACTGGAATGAGGAAATGTAGATTCAGTCCACCTGTCCTCACACGTCAACAGTACCAACAGTTATCTTTAGACAAGTTTAAATTTTATTAGCTGTTCTTGAGGCCTCAAGCAACTGACCTTGAGCAATTGACCTTTTCCCTGAATTGGGCAGGTTCCAGTAATTGCTTAAAATGGTGGCTATACTCAAAATGGAGTCAGTGTGGGCCTCTCTTACAGGACAAGAGAGAGTTTTTTTTCTTGAGCCAAATATGAGAAACCACGGACAGGGACACAGATTCAGGTTACCCAAATTCCATGTTCTACTGTGCATATAGTTTCGTGAGGATTTTATAGTAACAGAACAAAGAAAAGTCATAAATCAAGACACTTTTCAAACACATCAGTGGAAACACTAAGTAGTAGATACAGTAAAAGAGAAATCTCAGTGATAGGTCTCAGGTGTTATCTGATGGCATTCTTAGACTTGATTGGTGGGAGCTAGGGCTTTGTTAATATATTCCTAAAAGTTTTGTTTTGTTTTTTTTTTTTAATCTGTTAGTCACAATATGTTTAGTCAGAAACTAACATTGGCAAGGATTTTTCTGAGCACTTTTCATTGACAATTTGATTATCTGATTCTACCCTGTCCTTTTCTAGCACAGAGTACAGCTGAGGAAGGCTAGAAATCTTAACAGAAATTGTGAGAAGTCCCAGAGACATATGCATATGTTAGTGGGAAAATTGGGGTCTCTTCTTGGGGGTTCTTAGCCTCATTAATAAAAGAACTTAAATAAGACTCAAAAGGAAACTCAAGGACAATTTTATTAAAGAAAACTCCAGGTTGGAAAGCTATATCCTGAATATTGGACTGAACTTCCTGGAAGGCTGACCAAATGATTAGCACTTCCCTGACTGTGGATGGAGAGTTTGGGATGCTGCAGATCCAAAGCCTGTTTATACTTTATCTTGGGCCATGTAAATCTTGGCCACTGCCCAGACAGGGAAGATGGAAAAGAGAAAAGGCCACGCTGTTTGAGTTAACCTAGCATGGAGGTCAGCCTCAGGTTGGGCAAATGGAGAGGAGGAGTGTGTTAGAGAACAAGCGAAGTCTAAAGTTTTAGGGAAAGCATGCTGGAAGGAAGATAGAAGAAAAGTTTCTGCTTTTCTGAGTAATTCAGAGAGTGGGAAGACATAAGAGGCTTCATATCTGGGGATCTGTAAGAGGCTGCCGAGAGCAGGAAGAAAACTACATTGTCTGTCTCATTAAGGTCTACTTAATCCTCTAACTTTAGCTTGTCTTGAGGTAGATCTGCTTTAGACATTGGATTGGCCTACCCAATCAGAATACTAGGTCTTCACCCAGGCCAGAAGGAAATAGCTTTCCCTTAGTGGGCCTTTGACGACACTTTAACAGGAAGACAGGCAAAATCCAGGTGATGTGGGAAGGAAAAAGAGCCTTCAGTCAGGGCTCTGAAGCCTCTCACCGACTGAGCACCAGGAGTCCAGCACAACCAATATTTGATGTGAAGGTTGCTTATATGGTGACAATATTCCTTTTTATTTTTTGGTCTTATTTTTGGAGACAGGGTCTCCCTTTAGTCCCAGATGGCCTGGAGCTTGCTATGTAGATCAGGCTGGCTTTGAACTCACAGAGATCCACCTGTCTCTGGCCTCCCGAGTGCTGGGATTAAAGGCATGCGCCACCATGCCCGGCATGACAATATTCCTTTTATATAGAGATATATAGAGATATTTTCTTTTCTTTTCTTTTTTTTTTTTTTTTTTTTTTATTGGTCTTGTCATGTAGTCCCAGCTGTCCTGGAACTACTCTGTAGACCAAGGCTGGCTTAGAACTTACAAAGATCCCCACCCTGCCTCTGCTCCAAGTGCTAGGATTAAAGGCGTGGGGCCACCACGCCTGCATAGGAGATTTTATTTTTCCAAAACATTAAAATATAGCATGAACCCATGTTTAAGGGCTTAAAAGTATGTATGTCTTTACCTCCTTTTCCAGATGTTAAACCTAGGAATCTCACAAACAAGACTATAAAACATTTTCGTTTTAACAATAAAACACTTAACACATCATCCTGCCTTGGTGGGACCACTTTAACCTTATCACTAGTAAATTGCATCAGGACCCAAGCCTAATGATCTCATTTACCAAAAAATAAAAGGTTTCTTAGGAACCCTTTGAGATAGAATCATATAGTTATGCCTATTATAAAGAACACACAAATGGTGGACTCTCCTCTTTGAGAAGCTCAAGCCTATGCTTGGCAAGTCTTACCTTTTTTGGCCACCTCTCTTTTCTATTCTCCCTGTGCTTAAATAAGTTTTTCCTAATAAATTCTAACTCTGTTCACACTGGTCTTCACCTTGAGAATTCTTTTCGTGTGTCAAAGATAGCAAGATCCTTGCTTCACCTTGAGAAACGATTGTTCATGGAAGGAAGAAACTCCAGGGCTTGCTGTGGATTCGAGTGTGGGGTTGTCTCGGCATAGTACCAATATAGCATTTGGTAGAATCCAGAAAGGGTCTGGGGGACATAGCTCAGTGAACTAGAGCAAGGGGACCTGGCTCAGTCTTCACCATCGAAGTATATTGATAAAACCCTGAAAGGTCTGCAGTATGTTTAACAGAGTTTTTGTGACTCTAAAAAAATAAATAAAAGTGCAGCTTGTGGCTCTAGGATTAATACACTAGGATGTTGGATCATCTTACTTTACCTCTTATTTATTGTTTGTGTACTTTTTAAAAAAAATAAACCAGGTTTTATTAATATATCATTTCCTGAACTATTCAGACCGTAGATACACCTAGTACCCACAATCTTGGTGTATACTGTTATCAAGTTAAAAGAAGCAGGGCTGGTATTTTTTGTTGTGTTGTTTTCCAAAATGCATTATGCCCAACTTCTTTGACAAAACGCTCAAGGGCCATCACAAAAATACTTACAACTGGGTAATTTGGCACTAGCATCCACAGTGTGAGTGATACCATGCATCGTTGTTTTTTGGGACTGTGTTTACTTCACTCAGCATGATGTCTTCTAGCTCCAGCCATTTCCTACAAAGCTCGTGATGATGTTGTTTTCTTTACTGCTGCATAGAATTCACTTGTGTAGATGTAACCCATTTTTTCTATTCCACTCGTCAGTTGAGGGGGCATTTAGGTTGGTTCCAACAGAAAATACTGCATCAAAGAACTGACTGAAACAGTGAATTCTGTCAAAACAGTCAATTCCCTCGTGGAGAATATTGAAAAGACTAAGAGATGGAAAGCGTGTTTGGCAGAAATGCACGAGCTCTGGTGGGGTGGGGAATGAGCGGACACATGGGTCTAGATTTGTTAAAAAATAAAATAAATAAATTTATGTGAAAAAAAAAAAAAAAAAAAGAAGAAGCAGGGCTCCTGAGAGAAATGGAAGAATCTAGGATTGAGGCAGGAAATGTACAAAATAACCTAAATATCTTTTTTTTTTTTCCATTCCAGTGGTGAGTTCTCTGCTATCTGATCCATCGTGAAGGCAGGTCCTTTACTCTCTGATCCATACTGGAGGTGGTCTTTTTGCTCTCTGTTCCATCCTGGAGACTGGTCCTTTATACTGGTTTTTTTTTTTTTTTTTTTTCTTTTTTATACTGTTATCCATCCTGGAGGTGGGTCATTTGCTCTCTGATCTATACTGGAAGTGGGTCCTTTGTTATCTGATCCATCCTGCAGATGGGTCCTCCAGAGAGCAAAGGACCCACCTCCAGGATGGATCCAAGAGTAAAGGATCTGTCTCCAGGATGGATCACACAGCAAAGAACTCTCCTTCAGGACCAATCAGACAGTAAAGGACCCATCTCCAGGATGGATTAGTTAGCAAAGGACCCACCTCCAGGATGCATAAGAGAGTAAAGGACCCTCTTCCAGGATGGATCAGAAATTAAAGGACCCATTGCCAGGATGGATCAGAGAGCAAATGACCCACTTCTAGGACAAAGCAGACAGTAAAGGACCAGTCCATCATGGAAATGGGTAAGTTACTTTCAGATCCTCTTGGAGGAGAGTCCTTTACTCTCTGATACATACTGGAAGAGGGTCCTTTACTCTCTTATGCATCCTGGAGGTGGGTCCTTTGCTAATCCATCCTGGAGATGGGTCCTTTACTGTCTGATTGGTCCTGAAGGAGAGTTCTTTGCTGTCTGATCCATCCTGGAGACAGGTCCTTTACTCTTGGATCCATCCTGGAGGTGGGTCCTTTGCTCTCTGATCCATCCTGGAGATGGGTCCTTTACTCTTTGGTCTGTCTTGGGGTCAGGTGCTTTGCTCACTGATCCGTCTGGGAAATGGGTCCTTCACTCTCTGAATATCCTGGAAGCAGGTCATTTGCTTTCAGATCCATAACTGAGGCAGGAATTTTACTCTCTGATAAGTCCTGGAGGTGTATCCTTTGTTTTCTGATCTGTCCTGGTGATGGGTCCTTTACTTTATGATCTGTCCCGCAGGATGATCCTTTACTCTCTGATCTGTCCTGGAGGTGAGTCCTTTGCTGTCTGATCCATCCCGGAGACGGGACCTTTACTCTCTGATCCATCCTGTATGGGGGTCCTTTATTCTCTGATCTGTCCTAGATGCAGGTCCTTTGCTCTGTAATCCAACTGGAGGTGGGTCCTTTGCTCTCTGATCCATTCTGGAGATGGGTACTTTACTCTCTGATCCATCCTGAAGGTGGGTCCTTTGCCATCTGATTCCTCCTGGAAACAGGTCCTTTACTCTCTGAATGTTTGTGTACTTTTTTAGTGATTTTAGGGCTTCACATACCTTAGACAAGTACTCTACCATAAACCTATATCCCCAGCCTTTTAAAATATTTTCTGAGCAGGGTCTCTCTCTGTCTCTGTCTCTGTCTCTCTGTCTCTCTGTCTCTCTGTCTCTCTGTCTCTCTCTCATACTTGGGAGTGAACTGAGGTAGGAGGTAGCTCCCTGCTGGAAGGAGGGCAGGCCCATGATGGATCATGAGCTAGCCATGTCGTAGATGTGCTTACTCCTCTGATGAGAAGTGACGTCACTCACTATGACCAAGCCTAAGAAGCATGTATGCAGCATGTGAACTCAGTAGGGCAGCACTCTCTCCTCTCCTGCTCACAGCCATGGACTGCTTCTCACCTGCCTTGAAATAAAGTCTAAGGACCAAGGTCCATAGCCTACCTCTGGAGACCCTTCTGGAAAATACTTTCAATTTCTTTTGCTTTCATTTGTTGTTGTTGTTGTTGTTGTTGTTATTTTTTAGAGACAAGGTCCATTTGGCCTAGGTTGGCCTAAAACTCAATATGTATTTAGGTTGACCTTGAATTCCTAATTCTCCTGCCTCCACCTTCAGAGTTCTGGCTTATAGGCTGTGCTGCCATCACCTGCTGTTGTTGTTGTCGTTGTTGTTGTTGTTGTTTTGAGACAGGGTCTCATTCTTTTGCCAAGAAACCTGTGGCTGGAGAGATGGCTCAGAGGTTAAGAGCACCAGCTGCTCTTGCAGAGGACCCAGGTTCGATTCCCAGCACCCACAAGATGGACAAGAACCATCTTTAACTCCAGCTCCAGGGGAATCTGATGCCCTCTTCTGACCTGCGGCATTGCATGACAGGGGTGCACCAACCTACATGCAGACAGTACACACATACACATAAAAAAATAATAAAAAAATTTAAAAAAAGAAACCTAATTTATTACAAAGTGTCTTACATTCTCTTCCATTCACTGTGAGAGTCCTAAACCTGAATGTGACTGTTTTTGTAGATGGGGCTTTCAAAGAGGTAAAGATTAGAAAATCCCAGCTATCCAACCTGGGGTGAGACACAGTCTGAAGGGCCGGGTGAGGGTCCCAGAGAGACAGTGAAGGTCTGGGGTGAGATGGACGCCCTGCCCCTGCTTCCGGCAAGGACTGGGTGAAGGTCCCAGTGACCTGACCCGGAGAGAGACGCAGGCCCCAAAGACCAGATGAAGGTCCCAGTGACCCGCCAGTTATAGAGCATGGGCCAAGGTAGCCGTGTTGTTCTGCCCCCCTGCCCTCGATTTGTGGTATGGACATCCCAGTGAGAATAGCAGAGCAGCAGTAGTGATTCCATGACACAAGGTGACAGAAAACACAGCAAACCTGCCACTCCACAGCCAACCTAAATGAACAGGCCAATGGGAACCGTGTGGAGCAAGCAAGTGAGCATGCTCAGCTGCTAGCAGACCTGATTTGTTACCTGTTCAGATCTATGGAAAAGCTTCACACTAGAAAGAGAAGTGGTAGCTGGATCTTCCAATACACAACCAAAAGAGAAAAACTGAAACCTAGGCCAGTCAGACCTCATAAACAAGAAGAAAACAACAAAGGTATCTGAAGAAAACAAGTAAAGTAAGCCTTCAAAGCAGCAAAGAAATACTTGAATTTTGCAGCAGATTACAACAAAACAAATCCACATGCCCAAAGCACAAGGAAAAAGCAACAACATGGGGAAAGCAAGTAATAAATCCCCAATGAACTCTATCAGTCCTATAGAAGACTCCAACCTTGAGATCTCCCTGGAGGTAACCCAGGACACAGATCTTAAAAGAACAATCATAGACATACTCAAAGAAATCAAGGAATACAAAGAACAAATCAAGGAAATAAAGGAGAGAATGAACAACTCCAGAAAGACCTAGAAGGACAGAATGACAAACTCAGGAGAGAACTAGAGGGAGAGAATGACAAACTCTGGAAAGAATTATGGGGAGAGAATGACAAACTCTGGAAGGAAGTGGAAACACTGAAAAGATCCCATGCTGAAATAAAACAGGAAACCAACCAGAGAATCAAGGATCTAGGAGGAAAGAATGACAAGCTCCAGAAGGAACCAGAAATACTAAAGAAATCACGGGGGGAAAAAAAAAAGAAATCACGGGATGAAGTGAAAAAGAAAATTGAACACTCATCCAATCAGCAGGAAAGGATGGGAGAAACCCTCAGTAACAGATTACATGCAGCAGAAATAGAATGTCAACACTGGAAGATAACATGGAAGAACTATGAGGCTCAAGAAAAGAGTATGAAAATTAAAAAAAAAGCACACAAGAGTGGAACAATCAGGAAATGTGGGACACCATGCAAAGACCAAACTTCTGCATCATAGGTATAGAGGAAGAAGAAGAATCCCAGGACAATGGTATTGATCAGATCTTCAGCAGAATAATAGAAGAAAATTTCCCCAAACTGAAAAATGACAAACCCATACAAATACAAGAAGCACATAAAACACCAAATAGGACAAGATCAGAAAAGAAATTCCCCATGTCATATCATAGTTAAAATGCTAGATATCCAAAACAAAGACAAAATACTGAAGGCCACAAGAGAAAAACAAGTTATATATAAAGGGAAACCTATCAGAATTACAGCTGACTTTTCAGTGCATATGGTGAAAGCCAGAAGAACATGGACCAAAGTATTTCCAGTACTAAACAATGATAGATGCGAACCCAGATTACTATATCCAGCAAAAATGACAATTATAGTTGAAGGAGAAAGAAAACTCTTTCATGATATAAACAAGATGTCCAGAAAACCAACCCTTCAGAAAATACTTGAAACAATTCAAAGGCCAGAAGAAAGGAGCAACTATCCCCAAGTAGCTAGAGAGAGTAATTTATAACAATATAACTGCAGAAATACATCTAGACCAAGAATGCAAACAGAAAATAAGGTGAAAGGAAGCAACACACATCTCTCAATAATAACCTTAAATATTAATGGTCTAAACTCTCCAATCAAAAGTCATAGACTGGGAGATTGGATTAGGAAACAGAACCCATCTATATGCTGTCTACAAGAAACACATCTCACCCTCAAGGACAGATACCAACTTAAAGTGAAAGGATGGAAAAAAATATTCCAAGCAAATGGTACCAAAAACCAAGCAGGATTTGCTTGGTCATCCTGTGGTTGTTGTTTTTTTTTTTAAAGACTGTTCCTAGCCACCATGTAGGTGCTGGGAATTGAACCAGGGTCCTCTCCAAGAGCAGTCAGTGCTCTTAACTGCTGAGCCATCTCTCCAGCCCCAGGAGTTGCTATTCTAATATCAGACAAAATAGACCTCAAAGTAAAATTAATCAGAAGAGACAAAAAGGGCCATTATATCCTTATCAAAAGAACAATTAACCATGAAGATTTCATAATCATGAATCTTTATGCACCAAACTAAGGTGCACTGAACATTATAAGCACAATTCTGCAGGACTTCAATGCACAGATTAATCCCAGCACACTATTAGTAGGGGACATCAATATCCCACTGAGCCCTTTGGACAGGTCAACCAGAAAAAGAATAAACAAACAGAGAGACATCTGAACTGAACAATACAATGCACCAAATGGACTTCACAGACATCTACCAAATATTCCATCCAAACACCAGAGAATACATTTTCTACTCAGCACCTCATAGAACATTCTCCAAAATTGACCACATACTGGGACACAGAAAAAAAACTCAAGAAATACAAAAAGATTGAAATAATTTCACGCATTCTATTTATTTATTTATTTATTTATTTATTTATTTGAATGTACTGTCTGCATACAGGTCTGTGTACCTGTGTCATGCAATGCCGCAGAGGTCAGAAGAGCGTGTCAGATTCCCCTGGAACTGCAGTTCTCCTGGAATTGGAGTTACAGATGGTTCTTAGCCACCATGTGGGTGCTAGGGATCAAACCTGGGTCCTCTGCAAGAGCAGTCAGTGCTCTTAACTGCCAGGCCATCTCTCCAGCCCCAATTTCATGCATTCTATCAGACCACAGTGCAATAAGCTCAAATCAACACAAGGATAAGCCCTACTATCTATAAAAAACCATGGAGCTTGCTGAGCATGGTGGCATGCTCTACTAAATTTGAAAACTTAAGAGAAATGGATGAATATCTGAAATCCTGGGAATCACCAAAGCTTAACCAAGAAGAGATTGACAGCTTAAACAGACCTATAATATTTGAGGAAACTGAAAATGTAATAATAGGCCGGGCATGGTGGCACATACCTTTAATCCTAGCACTTGGGAGGCAGAGGCAGGTGGATCTTTGTGAGTTCAAGGCCAGCCTGCTCTACAGAGTGAGTTCCAGGACAGCTGGGGCTACAGGGAGACCCTGTCTCGAAAAGACAAAAAAAAAAATGTAATAATAATAAACCTCCCAACTAAAAAAAAAGCCCAGGCCCAGATAGTTTCATGGCAGAATTCTATAAAGCATTTAAAGAGGACTTACAACCATTATTACTAAAACTGTTCAGAAGGATACAAGCAGAGGAATGCCCCCCCCCAAATTCCTTCTATGAAGCCAGCATCAGTCTAATACCAAAACCAGGCAAAGATACAACTAAAAAAGAAAACTATAGGCCCATCTCATTAATTAATATAGATGTAAAATTTTTCAACAAAATAGTTGCATACAGACCCACATCAAAAGGATCATCCATCATGACCAAGTTGGATTCATACCAGAGATATCGGGGTGGTTCAACATACTTAAATCAACAAATATCATAAAACATATAAATGGACTGAAAAACAAAAACCACATGATCATCTTAATTGGCACAGAAAAAGTCTTGGACAAAATCCAGCATCCCTTCATGCTTAAAGTCCTAAAGGGAATTGGACTGGAGGGAACATTCTTCAACATAATCAAAGCCATATACAACCAACCCACAGCCAACATCATCCTAAATGGAGAAGAAAAGTTAGGCGCATTCCCCTTAAAGGCAGGAACATGGCAAGGCTGGCCCCTATTACCACTCCTCTTCAATATAGTGCTTGAAATGCTTGCTAGGGCAACAAGGAAAGAAAAGGAAATTAAAGGAGTACTAATTGGAAAAGAGGAAGTCAAACTATCCCTTTTTGCAGATGATATGATAGTTTACCTAAGGGATGCTAAAAACTCCACCAGAAAACTAGAAATGATTAAGAGTTTCAGTAAAGTGGCAGGATACAAAATTAACCTAGAAAAATCAGTAGCCTTTCTTTACTCCAACAACAAGCAACTGGAGAAGGAATATAAGGAGAACTTCCCACTCACAATAGCCTCAAAAATAATAAAATATCTAGGAACAAACCAAAGATCTCACAATAAAAATTTTAAACCCTTGAAGAAGGGGATTGAAGAAGACATTGGAAGATGGAAAGATCTCCCATGCTCATGGATTGAGAAAATTAATATAGTAAAAATGTCGATTCTACTCAAATTAATATACAGATTCAATGCAATCCCAATTAAAATCCCCATGAGTTTCTTCACAGACTTGGAAAAAAAATCCTTAAAGTAATATGAAAAAACAAAAGAATCCAAATAGCCAAAGAAACCCTGAGTGGAAAAAAAGCAATACAGGGGGGATCACTATACCAGACTTCAAACTATATTACAGGGCTATAGTCACACTTTCTCTTCTATAATGACACCACTTCTGTTGGACTGGGCCCCACACTTAGGCATCCTTTAATCTTTACCTCTTTTTAAAAATATTTTTATTGAAGTTTTGTGCACTTCATATATCATTTCTCAGTCCAATTTAGATTCATTTCCCTTTCCATGCCCCCCACCCGACCTGGGTTCATGCATTCTGCCATACATATCTTGTATCTTTTTCTGAGTCTTTTTTTAAATTTTATTTATTTTTGTATGTGTATGAGTGTACTGTTTGCATGTAGGTTCTTGTGCACCACGGTGTCGTGCAAATGCCATGGAGCAGAAGAGGGCATTGCGCGGACAAGGGGTGCACAGAACCTGCAAAGCAGACAGGGTACATTTCATATCACATACAGAAATAGAATTAAAAAAAAAAAGACAAAAAAAAAAAAGGACACAAGTAAGAATGTGCACACTCACAACAAAAGAGGACCACACAAGGGGACCCAGTTTAGGGGAAGCCAACCAGGGGAGGGGCCTCCAGAAAAACCCACCTCCCAGCAACTTCAATTCAGACTTTGAGCTGCTAACATTCTGAGGACTAAACACTGTCTTTGGCATTTTGCTATGGCCTCCTTAGCAGAGCAGGACTGAAATTCCTCCACACAGCCAGCCCTGCATGGCTTTGTGATTATTGTGGTTTCCTCTTACCTGAGAATCCCAGTGTATGCTTAAAACCATGTCAGTACCAAGTACTGTATATGTTATGTTTTTCCTCAAATGTGCATCTGTGATAAAATTTACATTAGTTAATAAGAGATGGACAACAATAGTAAATACAGTGGAACAGCTGTGAGAAAATGCCGTGAGGAAAGCTACGTGACTATGTTTTCTTTTGCTCTCAGAATTAATCGTATGCTGGAGTGTTCACCTTCCTTTTCGTGATGATGTTACATCATAGCTTGGTACTGATAACGCCAAGGTCATGGGTTTGATCCCCATATGGGCCACCAGTTGCTGGGTCCAGCGGTGAACGAAATCAATCAAGAGGGGCAACTGGAAATTAATCACCACGTTAACTTGTTACGTTTTTTTTTTCTTTTTCTTTTTTTTTTTTTTTTTTTTTTTTTTGGTCTTGTTTGAGACAGGGTCTCCCCCTGTATCCCAACTGTCCTGGAACTCCGCTCTGTACACCAGGCTGGCCTTGAAACTCACAAAGATCCGCCTGCCTCTGCCTCCCAGTGCTAGGATTAAAGGCATACGCCACCATGCCCGCCCGGCTTAACTTGTTGTGATGGTTAATCCTAGGTGTCAACTTGACTGGACTAAGGAACAAAATAAGAGAAAAAGGGTCTTCTGATTGGACGCACCTCAACCCGGATGGGCCACCCCAAATGTGGACGTTACCATCTGCCGGCAGGCAGTAGTTTAAAGGCCATGCCTGAGGGATCTGGTCCCTTTTTATCCTGCGGCTTGCCTCTCATCCTGGTGAGTTTTCCTTGCTGCTGTGATCAACCTTTCCGATCCCAGCGTGTACTGAGACCGGCCAGATCTGGAATCCATTCGGGCCTTCAGCCCTAGATTGGGCTACTGAGACATCCAGCCTTGCGACTGAGCAGTTCCCTAGATTCTTCGCCTTTCCCAGTGTGGCTACTCTGTTGGACTCCTTGAACTCTGTCACGTGAGCAAATTCAATAAATTGTATATGCTATATATTCGTCCTGTTGCTTCTGTTCCTTTTTTTTTTTTTTTTTTTTTTTTGGTCCTTTTCGAGCGGTCTCCCTGTAGACCAGCTGTGTCCTGGTACTCACCTCTGTAGACCAGGCTGGCCTTGACTCCAAAGTTCCGCCTGCCTTTGCCCTCCTGAGTGCTAAGGATAACGGCAAATGCGCATCACGCCCGGCTTGGCTTCTGTTTCTTTAGAGAACCCTGACTAATACAATTGTTCTTTATCGTTTTCTTTTTTTTTTTTTTTTTTGGCTTTTGAGAACAGGGTCTCCTGTAACCCCCAGCTGTCCTGGAACTCCACCTTGTAGATCAGGTTGGACTGAACTCAGCAAAGATCGGCCTGTTCTCTGCCTCCCAAAATGCTCAGGATTAAAGGCATGCACCACCATCGCCTGGCTATAGTTCCTTTTAAAGGTACCATTTACTTCTTAACTTCTATTTCTAATGCTACTATCAATTGCTAGCAATTACTAATGCTACTAACAACTAATGCTATTATTACTACCAACTATTACTACAATGACAGCCTAGAAACCAAGAATTTTTATATCAGTAATGAGCCAATCAGTAGATAAGTTTTGTGTCTATAGATACAATTTCTTAACCTATAAGATATTTAATGTTCATGAAGTTTGACAAGGTAACATAACATAGCATCTTAAAAGTTACTGAAACATGTGCACTGTGTTCTTAGCCAGCGCCTTTTGGCCACAGACCAAATGTCATGGCTACAGACCAAGCGCCGTTTCTTTTCAGCCTGTCACTTCAGGCACTTTTGTTTCCCACAATGTAGTACCTTATGAAGAGATGGACTGAAGTGCATGTCCTGATGTAGCACCAGGCTACTATAACTGCATCCCTGGAACATGAGTGCTGGAGTAGCTACTAAGTGTGGAGTGGGGAGTGGGTGGGTAGCAAATGCAGTGAGAAGATTTGGGACGGATGGATGACTCATACACTGGGTGGGACCCCGAGAGATAGCTCCAGAGTTCATCATGCCTCAAAAGGGCAGGTAAAAGAAATCAGGAATTACTTATTTCTGGATTATCTAGTAAGATGATGGACTGTTTGCTCCTGACTTCCCCTCTGTCTAATCCTAGATAGGAAGTTGCCCAGGAGTAGGAACTTGTCTTCCTCATTCACCACCAACCCTGGTAGCTGACACCTTGCAAAGGAAAAGCCCAAATGTCTTTTCACTGTATATGAGTTACTTTTCTCATTTATGTGACAAAATAAATCAGGGAGGGAAGGGGTGATTTATAGCTCACAGTTTGAAGGGTGCTGTTCCTCGCTGGTGAAGAGGGCCTTGTGAGAATGTGGGAGGTCACATTGCCATCCACATCTCAGGAAGCAGAAAGAGGGTGAATGCTGGTGCTTAGGTTGCTCTCTCCTGCTCCCCCCTTTCTTCTTCTTCTTTTTTTTTTTTTTTTTATTCAGTCCAGGATCCAAGTGCATGGGATGGTGCTGCTTATGTTCAGGGTGGGTCTTTCTTTCTCAGTTAAACCTCTCTAAGAAATTTCCTCACAATGCAGCCCCAAGAAGTAAAAATATCAGGTGATTCCTAAGAAAGTGACTAATGCAGATTAACCATTATACTCAAGTCAGAGCAGGTCTACGACCAGATCCATGAGGGCTTTCCCCCAACCACCAAGCAAGTCTCCAGAAGACCTCAAGTGGGTGTCCTGTAATTTAATTCAGTTCCGATACCGTCTGTTTGTCAGATCCCACAGGTGAAGGGCTCAGTCCTATAAGAATGCCCCTGTTTGAGAGAGTAGTCAGGTACCAGGCTTCAGACTGATTGGAAATTGAGATTACTACCATGCCCCCCATCCGGGTTTGATAATTTGTTAGGCACATCAAACCCAGAGAGATGTATTTATTGGTTTATTATAAAAAATGCTGATAAATAGCAGATGAGGAGGTGCACAGGGCTAAGGTTGGGAGAAGGTACAGAGCTACCTCCCCTGCGGCCCCATGTGGTCAGTATCTTAGAAGCACATCAAAGCTTACCGAAGAGCTTTTATCACTCTTAAGGCTGGAGTGTACAGCTCAGTGGCAGAGTATGCTCTAGTCCCCGAGGGATGAGGAAGAAGAAGGAGTTTCGTCATGATCCTCCTCTTGTCTGGAGGTTGGTGGATAAGGATGAGAGTTCTCATAGAGTCCGTCATGAGCCTCCTCTTGACTGGAGCTTGGTAGATAAGGATGAGAGTTCTCATAGAGTTCGTCATGAGCCTCCTCTTGTCTGGAGCTTGGTGGATAAGGATGAGAGTTCTCATAGAATTCGTCATGAGCCTCCTCTTGTCTGGAGCTTGGTGGATAAGGATGAGAGTTCTCATAGAATTCATCATGAGCCTCCTCTTGTCTGGAGCTTGGTGGATATGGCCCATAGTCTTGACTGTTAGTGCTGGGTTATAAATTTCATCTATCATATATAGGATTTGAAGAGAAGGTAAAGCAATTAGAACTAAGATCCCAGCATGTAAAACAGTTCAAATTGTTTCTACTTCTTGTGCATTTATAGTATTTGTGTGTGTGAGTTTTGTGCTTAGTATAGCAAAAATTACATAAAGTACTAAAAAAGCAANCATATCATCTTAAATGTTACTGAAGCATGCACACTGTGTTCTTCAGCCAGCGCCTTTTGGCCACAGACCAAATGCCATGGCTGCAGAGCAAGCGCCATTTCTCTTCAGCCTGTCACTTCAGGCACACTTTGTTTCCCACAATGTAGTACCTTATGAAGAGATGGACTGAAGTGCATGTCCTGATGTAGCACCAGGCTACTATAACTGCATCCCTGGAACATGAGTGCTGGAGTAGCTACTAAGTGTGGAGTGGGGAGTGGGTGGGTAGCAAATGCAGTGAGAAGATTTGGGACGGATGGATGACTCATACACTGGGTGGGACCCCGAGAGATAGCTCCAGAGTTCATCATGCTTCAAAAGGGCAGGTAAAAGAAATCAGGAATTACTTATTTCTGGATTATCTAGTAAGATGATGGACTGTTTGCTCCTGACTTCCCCTCTGTCTAATCCTAGATAGGAAGTTGCCCAGGAGTAGGAACTTGTCTTCCTCATTCACCACCAACCCTGGTAGCTGACACCTTGCAAAGGAAAAGCCCAAATGTCTTTTCACTGTATATGAGTTACTTTTCTCATTGCTGTGACAGAAGTAAATCAGGGAGGGAGGGGTGATTTTAGCTCACAGTTTGAGGGTGCTGTTCCTCCTGGTGAGAAGGGCCTTGTGAGAATGTGAGGAGGTCACATTGCATCCACACTCAGGAAGCAGAAAGAGAGGTGAATGCTGGTGCTTAGGTTGCTCTCTCCTGCTCCCCCCCTTTCTCTTCTTCTCCCCCTCACTTTTCATGACCCCATAACACTGAATGATGCTGCTAACATTCAAAATGTGCTTTCTGTCCTCAGTTAAACCTCTCTAGAAATTTCCTCACAAATGCACCCAGAAGTATATCTCAGGTGATTCTAAAAGTGACTAATGCAGATTAACCATTATACTCAAGTCAGAGCAGGTCTACGACCAGATCCATGAGGGCTTTCCCCCAACCACCAAGCAAGTCTCCAGAAGACCTCAAGTGGGTGTCCTGTAATTTAATTCAGTTCCGATACCATCTGCTTGTCAGATCCCACAGGTGAAGGGCTCAGTCCTATAAGAATGCCCCTGTTTGAGAGAGTAGTCAGGTACCAGGCTTCAGACTGATTGGAAATTGAGATTACTACCATGCCCCCCATCCGGGTTTGATAATTTGTTAGGCACATCAAACCCAGAGAGATGTATTTATTGGTTTATTATAAAAAATGCTGATAAATAGCAGATGAGGAGGTGCACAGGGCTAAGGTTGGGAGAAGGTACAGAGCTACCTCCCCTGTGGCCCCATGTGGTCAGCATCTTAGAAGCACATCAAAGCTTACCGAAGAGCTTTTATCACTCTTAAGGCTGGAGTACAGCTCAGTGGCAGAGTATGCTCTAGTCCCCGAGGGAGAGGAAGAAGAAAGGAGTTCGTCATGATCCTCCTCTTGTCTGGAGGTTGGTGGATAAGGATGAGAGTTCTCATAGAGTCCGTCATGAGCCTCCTCTTGACTGGAGCTTGGTAGATAAGGATGAGAGTTCTCATAGAGTTCGTCATGATCCTCCTCTTGTCTGGAGCTTGGTGGATAAGGATGAGAGTTCTCATAGAGTCCGTCATGAGCCTCCTCTTGTCTGGAGCTTGGTGGATAAGGATGAGAGTTCTCATAGAATTCATCATGAGCCTCCTCTTGTCTGGAGCTTGGTGGATATGGCCCATAGTCTTGACTGTTAGTGCTGGGTTATAAATTTCATCTATCATATATAGGATTTGAAGAGAAGGTAAAGCAATTAGAACTAAGATCCCAGCATGTAAAACAGTTCAAATTGTTTCTACTTCTTGTGCATTTATAGTATTTGTGTGTGTGAGTTTTGTGCTTAGTATAGCAAAAATTACATAAAGTACTAAAAAGCTAATAAGAAAAACAATTATAGTGCATGATCATGAAAGTGTAGAAGTTCCTCTATAATAGGTGAAGTGGCATCTTGAAGACCATATTGTAATGGATAGGCCATAGAGATATGCAGGATAGTATTCCAGTAATTTAAATTTGAGGATGAGAGTTCTCATAGAGTTCATCATGAGCCTCCTCTTTTCTGGAGGTTGGTGGATAAAGATGAAAGTTCTCATAGAGTTCGTAATGAGCCTCCTCTTGTCTGGAGCTTGGTGGATAAAGATGAGTGTTCCAACTCTCCATGACTTGGTTCTTCTGGTGAGCAGCCCCATACTGTGGCTGTCACAGGGCTCTATGCTAGGTCGCCTCATTAGTGTAAACAGTATGAGTGAAAAGGGCTCAGGAATAAGTCCTGTAGCTCAGGAAATTCCAAGGTTTTAGGAGCTTGGTAACAGGAACTCAGGACAGAGCTTACAATAAATTTAATATATATACATTCAATATATTGAATAAATAATTTAGTATACTTAGTATATTTATTTTTTAAGGCATTTAAAAAATTATTTATTTTTTGTGTGCATGAGTGTACTCTCTGCATGGGTTTGTGCAACCCATGTTGTGCAATGCCACGGAGGTAGAAAAGGGTGTCCAGATTCCCCTGGAAAACTGGAGTTACTGAATGGTTCCTAGCTGCCATGTGGGTGCTGGGGAATTGAACCCGGGTCCTCTGCAAGAGCAGTCAGTGCTCTTAACACTGGCCATCGCTCCCACCCCAATAGTATATTTATATGGAATATATAAATAACTCTTTTGTTTTACATATTTGAGACAAAATCTTCCTAGGTGAACCATGATTAGTCAGGGTTTCTCTAAAAACAACAGAAGCAACAGGACAATATATATAGCTATCTACAATTTTTGATTTTGCTCATGTGACAGAGTTCAGGAGTCCAACATAGGCACACACTGCATTGGAGAGGACTGAGAATCCGGGGAACTGCTCGTCCACAAGTCTGGTTGCCAAGTAGTTCCCAATCTGGTGCTGAGGCCGATGATGGATTCCAGGAGATCTGCCGGTCCTCATTACACGCTGGGAATCTGAAGGGTTGATCACACAGCAAAACAAACCACCAGATGTAGAGAGAGGTAAGCCAGCAGTGAAAAAAAGGACCAGCTCCCTGTCCATCGCCTTTAATACTGCCTCTGGAGAAGGATAACGCCACACATTTGGATGGGCCATCTGGGTTGAGGCCTAGTCCAATCTTTGAGATCCTTTTCTTTTAGTTGTTTCTTAGTCCAGTCACGTTGACACCCGGGATTAACGATCACACAGTCCACCCCCTGTCAACTTGCACCCAATAATAGCCTCTCCTTATGTTATGCTTTAAATGTCCACTTCAAACAATGGCAAGGTATAATTCCGACCTAACACTAAGTGTTCTCATGTGCAATCACAAAGCTTTATACTTAGAGTAGGTGGTACTGTCCTTGAGGAACACTTCATCCTTCAGTATCAATAACTTAAATATGATAACACTTAACATTTATCTCTAGTTGCACATTCAAGAGGGGAACACAAGTATCTGCTTAATATAATGTATATACATAAACCAAGCACATTCTTAACCAAATAGGACAAAAGTTAATAAGCTAGTTACAATCCACATTGCTGCAACTGTCCCGGGCCTCAGCTGATATTATAGACTCATTCGTCTCTCCCCATTCTGTATTTCTTTACCCATCAGCAAGCACCTCTGCAGATCTTGGCTCTTTCCCTGGAGGAGTGACCCTTACCTCAATCTCCGAAGGGGGGGGTTTTTTGGGCCATTTATGTCCTGTCTGTTTGGGTTGTTGGAGTTCCCATGACCTTAATCATCAGGACATGGTAGATCAGAAGGCACCATACAGCATCTCCTGCCATTCCAGACATAATTCTTCCTTGCCCTCATTGTGGAGAAAAAATCCAATTTACCCCCTTGGTAGCCTGGATCAATCACTCTCCTACTACTGTTATGTACCTTCCTTAGCCTGTTGGCTTAAGGGCCTGTTAGGAGAGCCCCAAGTTGGCCAGGGGGAAGTCTTATCTTCCACTTCAATAGAACATTTGCTGAATATCCTAGCAAAAGCACTCCCCTGCCTTTTGGAGCCAAAACTTCTCAGACCAGAGACACGCAAGGGTCATGGGTCAGGAAGCAAAAATTTTCCTACCTGGGTCACAGGGGTGATAGTGAGTGGAATAACTCCCACTTCACTCCTTGGTTCCTGGACTCATGAATTCTGGTGATAGGAGAAACTACCATATAGTGGTGCGCTATTCAAAGCATATAGCTCCTGCTGGAGAACCTTTCACCAGTCCCCCCAGGGTATTGCTACCATAATTTGCACTGTAACCTTGTCTTCAAGAGGCCACTCATCGATTTATCAAGCCATGCCTGGTCTTTCTGGGTGGTAGGGAACATGGTAATAACTCAGTGGATACTCATGTCCATGGCCCACATGTCCACTTCTTTGATGTGAAGTGAGTTCCTGTAGGTAAAGTGATTGCTGTGAGGAATACCATGACATGTGGTAAGGCATTTTAAGTCCTGGATGGTAGTTTTGACGAGAAGCATTACTGCAGGAAAGGCAAATCCATAACCACGAATACGTATCTATTCCTATAAGGACAACAACTGTCCCCCTACATGTGGAAAGTGGTCCAATGTAGTCAACCTGCCACCAGGTTCCGCTGCTGTTCACCCACGGGGAATAGCACATATATTGGGGGCTCAATGTTGGTCGCTGCTGTTGGCAAATCGGCACGCAGCGCTGTAGCCAGATCGCCTTGGTGAATGGAAGTCCCCATGCTGTCGAGCACCATGCTAGAACTCCATCCTGCCACCATGACCACTTTGTTCATGGGCCCATGGAGCAAACAACAGGATAGCTGGAGAAAGGGCTGACTATCCACAGAATGAGTACATCTGATCTACTGTGATTATTAAACTCATCCTCTGCCTAGATCACCCTTTGATGAGCATTACATGAAAACAAGATATCTTCACATCCTTTGACCATTCAGAGAGCTCTATCCCCCATACTTCTCCCAAAATGTCTTTCTCCACCAATTTTTCCAGTCTGCTCCTTCCAAGTCCATGACCATCCAGCCAACCATTGGCTTACAGACCCATGAATCCGTTATATATCGAACTCTCTGGCCATTCTCCTTCCAGGGCAAAAATTGAAAACCATGTGCACTGGCCAAAGTTCTGCCCACTGTGAAGACTTTCCTTCACCCAGTGTCCTTTAGGGTTGTTTCAGAAATAGGCTGGTCATGCTGCAAGCCTGTCCACTATGGGTGGGCCTGCATAGTGCAGACCCTATCAGTAAACCAGGCCCTAGTTCTTCTCTTTCACGGGTCAACTGATCATAGGGAGCAAATCCCTTGAAGCCATAGGTTGCATACTTATGAGCACAGGAGGCATTGTAAAGGAGTGGGAACATAGGCATTGGGAACTTCTTCATGTAGCTTTGCTTGTTGCCTTAGGGCTGCCTGGGCCCTGTCACATATGTACACTTCCATTGATAATGGACGGTTTTGCTGGCTCGTCCTACTTTATGGGCTGGTGGGTAAGATAACACCAGATCATGATGGGCCGCTCAGGTCACATGGGGACTGGTGGCCCATTGTCAAACATTCAGTTTCCACTAAGCCCATAGCAGGCTAAGAGCTGTCTCCAAAAGGAGAATAGTTGTTTGCAGATTTGAAGTAGAGCCTTACTCCAAATTCCAAGGGCCTCTGCTGTGATTCCCTATGGGAGCCTGCCACAGACTCCAGATGGCATCATCTCTTCTTGCCACTGATACCTCAAGCACCATGTGGGTCTGCTGGGATCATATGGCCCTAGGGGCACAGCAGCCTGCACTGCAGCCTGGACCTGTTGAAGAGCCTTTTCCTGTTCCAAGCCAACCCCACTCAAGTTGCTGCCTTCCGAGTCACCTGATATATGGGTCTTAGTAACACACCCAGATGAGGAATGTGCTGGCCTCCAGAATCCAAAAAAGGCCCACCAAAACTTGTGCTCTCTTCTTGGTGGAGGGAGGGCCAGGTGCAAAACTTATTCTTTACCTTAGAGAGGAATGTGCTCTGCAGGCTCCACACCACTGAACCCCCAGAAACTTCACCGAGTAGATGGCCCTTGAATTTTAGTGTGGGTTTATTTCCTATCCTCTCATGCTGCAATGTCTTACCAACAAGTCTAGACCTTAGCTGTACCTCCTTTCACTGGGTCCAATCAGCATAAAAATATCAATATAGTGGACTAGTTATGATATTTTGTGGAAGAGTCCAGGCAATCAAGATCCTTTTTAACTAAGTTATGACACAAGAGCTGAGAGTTAACATACCCCACGGAAAGACATTAAGGTATACTGTTGCCTTGCCAGCTGAAAGCAAATTGCTTCTGGTGGTCCTTAGAACCTGGTATTGAGAAGAAAGCATTGGCCCAGATCAATAGCTGCATACCAGGTTCCACAGGAGACATATTAATCTGCTCGAATAAGGACACCACATCTGTTACAGTGGCTGCAATTGTGTGTCATACTTGGTTGAGTGTTTGATAGTCAACTGTCATCTCCATGATCCACTCTGTCTTTTGCACAGGCCAAAAGTGGAGATTTAAATGGAGCATGGGTAGGAATCACCACCCCGCATTTTCAAATCCTTGATGGTGCACTAATCTTCTAGCAATCCCTCCAGGAAACCATCAATACTGTTTTTGGTTCAGCTATTTTCCTTGTAGAGGCAACACCAATGGTTTCCTTTTGGCCTTTCCAACCATAATACCCTCACTCCACAGGTCAAGGAACCAATAGTGGGGATTCTGCCAATTTCTAATTCATATCTTCCCAATTATACATTCTGGGCTGGGGAAATAAACCACAGGATTGAGTTCTGGACCCACTGGGCCCACCTGATGAGTCAGACTTCAGCCAACAAACTCAATTTTAGCACCTGACCTCCATAGGCTCCCTATTTAACTGGAGGACCACAATGCTTTTTTAGGGTTTTCTGGAAGAGGCTGCTCTTGGAGGAGGGTGGTCACGTGAAAGGCCTTAATTTGCAACAGAAAGAAAGTGGGCCTCAGGTCAATGGAGAGTACCAGGAGAAAATTTAATATGAACAAGTTTAGATTAGAACCGAAATTGAGGAGGCTGGTTCCTCAGAGGCAGGGATGTCTTTCTTTGGGGTGGTGGAATTTAAAACCAGAAAGTTTTTCGGACCTGTGCATAGAATTATAAACTGGTTATTTAAACCAGCATACGTACTGACTAAGGCCTAATATATTAAGTTCACGCCTTGAGGTCACTGGGCTTTTTTTTTTTTTTTACATTTTATTTATTTTGTAGGTGTATGATTGTACTGTCTGCATTGAAGGTTTGTTGCACCCGTGTCGTCAATGCCCCGGAGGCAGAGAGGGGTCCTCGGATCCCCTGGAATGAGTTCTCCTGGAATTGGAGTTTCGGACGGTTCTCGGCCGCCATGTGGGTGGTTGGGGATCGACCTGGGTCCCTCTGTAAGAGCGGGTCGGTCCCTTAATGCTAGCCATTCTCTGCCAGCCTGAAGGTTCCACTGGCTTTTATAGCCTGAGGAGTGACCATGCAGGAGGCACATGCTCTGGAAGCATTGGGTGCTCCATCTGAACCAAATCAGAGCCAGGCTGCTCTTCTCCATGTGTTACAAAGGCCACATGCCCTAGACCACTGTCCCATCCACCAAAACCAGCAGGAAAGGAAGATGGCTCCACCCAACAATAAGAACAGTGAGAGAGAGGAGAAAGAGAAGAAAGGCCAAGATTTAGGGGTATGCATAAATAAGTTGTCAAGGTTTCCTTCTGCTCCATGTTTGGATGCCAATTGTGGTGTCGCTGCTGGGATTTGTGGCTGGGCCCATTTAATCCTGGGATGACCCATGTGGAAAATATGTGCAGGAAAGAAACACCACATGTACTTCAGGTTGGGGTTCAATGCAGATGAGAGAGTTTATTTCAAGTTGTCTGCTTAAATATCCATCTTGACTCAATTCTCAGGGCCAACTCCTAAATCTTTCATCATCTGATCCACCCATGGGTGTGGCCAAGGACGGGGTGGTACCATTGGCTTGGGAAGGCTATCCATCTTACCTAAGTTTCCACAATATTACATTTTTTTTTTGGTTTTTTGAGGACCGGGTTCTCCCTGGAGCCCCAGCGCTCCTAGAATTCCGCTCTGTAGACCCGGCTTTCCTTGAACTTCACAAAGATCTGCCTGGCCTCTGCTCTCCCATAGTGCTAGGATTAAAAGCAATACATTTTAACGGGAATAAACTAAACAGAACAGATACACTGGACATTATGAGTCATCTTTTCATTCCCTGTTTTTTGTTGTTGTTTTGTTTTTTTGGTTTTTTTTTTTTTTTTTTTTTTTTTTTTTTTTTTTTTTTTTTTTGAGACTGGGTCTCTTGTGTTCCAGGCTGTCCTTGAACTTCACAGAGATCTGCTTGCCTCTGTCTCCCAAGTGGCTGGTGATAAAGGTGTCCGCCACCACACCGGAGTGGTAGTCTACTCTTCTTTTTAAAAAATATCATTATTTTTATTTTATGTATATGAGTGTGTAGTCTGCAGTAGGAAGAGTACTTTCATTTTAATGTCTTTACAGAAGTTCAGAAGAAAGAGAAAGTGTTGGATTCCCGGAAGGAGTTATGGGTGGGGTGGTTAGGTGCCTGTGGGCGTGAGATTGGGAAGGCTGGGTCCCTCTCTTGCAAGAGCGCCAGTTCTCTCAGGCGGAGCACTCTCCACACCACAATCCTTCATCCTTCTTACATTCCTTCCTGCATCCTTCCTTCCTTCACTTCGGTATTTCTGGTTTTTTTGCGACAATGTTTCACCCCAGTAGCCCAGGCTGGCCTCACACTTCCCATTCAGGCAAGGATGATCTCGAACTCTTTATGTGGCTTCCATCTCCCAAGTACTAGGACTAAAAGCATGTACCACCACATCCAGCTTTCTGAACTTTACTTGATACCTGATTTTTTGACATTTTTTGAAATTGTTGTTACTACCTGATAGATATGACATAGGTCATGCTGCTGCTGTTGTTGATTTGGAATTATCCACAATTAGCCTTACCCTACTCAGCTTCAATTAAGGAAACTTACCTTTACCTGTGGCTGGAATCCTAACTGGATACAAGAAAAAGTGGTGGATATTAACTTCTGTTTAAAACTTTGTCTTAAGTTTTTTATGTTTTGACCTCTTGATGCTCAGTTTTGTGTTACATACATATACCCATAAAACAGCAGCCAGTCATAAGCTTTCATTTAAAATTTACCCAAAAAACTGTTTCTAATTGACTGTATGCTACTTTTATTTGGGAAGGAAATTTACGCTTAGTTCCTTTAAATTGTCCTACAAGTAAAAGGGAAAGTGTTATAATGTGATGTTATGTAGTTCAGAAAAAATATATAGGCCAGTTGTATCTCTTAACCCAAAACAAATTATAAATAAAACACACTTAACATTAAAAATTTTAAATTAATTTTATTTCTTCGTATTGTGTATGACTTTACTGTCTGCATTGCAAGTCTGTGGCACCCGTGTCGTGCAATGCACGGAGGTTCAGAAGAGGGTTTGTCAGTTCCCTGGGAAATGGAGAGTTCTCCTGGAAACTGGAGTAGTAGTTTCAGATGTTTCTCAGCCGCCATGTGGGGGCTGGGGATCAAACCCGGTCCTCTGTTAGAGCAGCTGCGGCGTTGCTCTTCTTAACTGCTAGGCCTCTCCAGCCCCAAAGATGCACATTTTTATTTCCCAATTGGTTCAATTTTATTACCATTTCCACAAAACCTACACCTAAATTTAACAAATCTAAACAATTCACTAAGCCTTAACATATCCTATATTGGTGGGGTGGATAAACTTGGGCAGAGTTGAGTACTGCTAAATAAATTTTACCCAATAAACACTTTGCTCTTTACGCTATATGACTGGACTAAGACTTCTACTTATTTGGGAAGTAAAAAAATCTTAAGGCTTAATTAATTCCTTTAAATTTTCCTACAGGTAAAAGAAAGAAAAGTGCTTACACTGTGATGTGGTAATTTCAGGAATATAGAGAGCAACCCCAATACAAACTATAAATAAAACAACTACCATTTTATATTCCCAGTTAAGTCAAATGTCAGTATCTAGCTCCTTGTTTTTTTTTTTTTGCACAAGAATCTTAATACTCAAACCAATTTCCGAGAGCAGTTGTGCCCAACCCACACAGCCACATGGCTTTCCTACCATCCAATGGGGAGGGGCTTGTGATGTTTCAATCAGTTGATCAAATAGATTGTCCAGTACTAGTATGTGTGTTTAGTTTCTACATTCACCCCAACGAGCCCTACATTACATCTCCCCCTCTTCACGAGATTGTCCCTTAGGCTTAGAGAGTGTGCACTGGTGGAGCAGAAGCAAAACAGTCTACTTTCGTCTGGACTGTTGTCTTTTGGTACTCAGTCAAAGTTTGGCTGTTTCCTTTCAGGGGCTGACCCTTACAGGCAACCTTCATCTTACTAGTGAAGCAAGCAGTAATAGGTCTTAACATATACCTTCAATCCTACAATATGAAGCCACAACGTATCTACTATATATAGGTATTTAAACACTGAGTTACTCTTATGGTACGGTTACTTGTTATAAACACAGATGTTTGGATGGTTTGTGTTAATCCCTAGGATACATTTCTTTCTTTTTTTCCTGGAAGTATGACAGGGTCTTACTGTGGCTATAAGTCTCCTAACTTTAGAGGATCCGTATAGCTTGTTGCAACAGCCAGTGGTATTCCTCCAAGGAGAAGCTACTATAAATTAAAATTTGTGGATATACAGGAATTATGGCTGCCACTGCTGCACCAAGTATCTCCAAGCAGGTGAGGTGTAGTGTTAGCTGATGTGTGCGAGTTTTGCTTTGACCCAAGGAGACCATACATTTGCTTTTTGGTTTAGTGGCCTTGGTCAATACTCTCTGGCATTCCAGTAGCACCATCTGTATACATTGCTAAGTGTAGATCTCCGATACACTTTCCCATGTTTAATCAAGGTCTATTGCAACAGCAGGCAAGCCTTATCGACCCTTCTTCTGCCGACCAAGTTTAGGCAAGGCATAGCTATTAACTTTTGTTTGGGGGGGGGAGATTGGGGGTAATATGGATAGCAAATCTTAAATTGGCAGAATAATACACATTTGATGCCTTAAGTTGATCCTTGTATTAATCTATATGAAACTAATTAAAGAGAATTTCGTTCTATTAGTATTATATTTGTTTCTGCATAGAGAATAATCCTTTTTACCGTTCCTATGTATATTAGAGTCAATTTAAAGAAAGGAAGAAAGAAGTTTTTCCAGTTTTATAAAGAGATTACTTCTATAACAGTCAGCTCTAATTTACCATTAAAGGATGAATTCATTACCACCCGTTTTTCTTGTTCTATGAAAAGTAGGTAAGAAAATCTCTCATATAAAAACTGTGCTGCTCCTAGAAGGTAAAGTTCGTTGGGACTCACTGTAAACAGATGTTTAAAACCTATGGTCTCAGAGATGTTTGATGACTGTAGGCAGTCTGAGGCTTTTCCTTTTCCTTCCTTTTAGTGTTAAGATGGGTGAACTTCTCTGCTGGTATTTCTTTTACTAATCTACACGACGGAAGGCTGTATCCTTTCTCTCTCAGCCTTTGAGTTGGTGACGTTTTTGACCTGTGGGCATGTGTCATACAAATCTTTTTTGCTAACTTATGGTTAGTCTTTTTTTTTTTTTTCCTAATTTTTAAATTTTATTTATTTTCTGTATTTGAATGAATGACTGTCGGCATGCAGGATTTGTGCACCCGTGTCGTGGGCAATGCCTCGGAGGTCGAAGAGGGTCTCAGGATTCCTGGAACTGGAGTTCTCCTGGCGAATTGGAGTCAAAGACGGTTCTCGGCCACCTGTGGGTGCTGGGGATCGAAACCCGTCTTCTGTAAGAGCGGGTCGGCGCTCTTAACCGCTAGGCCATCTCTCCCAGCCCCCTCTGGTTAGTTTAAGATTTAAGTTGACAGGGTTTTTGACAAAAGTTTTCATATCTTAATTATTCCCCCTTTTTAATTTAGTTTTATTTTTGACCCATAGATCTCAAAAAAGGCCGTGTAGTACTACACATCCTTAGTCAGGGATCAAGTTGTAAAAAATTTCATCAACTTTGTTCCCCTGTTTTGTTTTTTATTTTGGGGGGGGTGAGTGCATGTGTTTAATTTTGGGAAGCAAACTTAAATCCAATGTTAAATATCTAGCAGTGTATATAAGATGTTATCAAGATGATTACGTTTGATAGACTTTAAACAATTTGAGTAATACACATGTATATGTTTACGTCCTAACAACATGATCCTATTGACATTGGAAACTTGGTAATACTTAATCGTCTTTAATTAAATTATGACTAATAGCAATTAACCAGGTCCTTCCCGCCCCTCTCCACCCTTCCGGTCACCATTTCAGTCAGTTTTTCTGATTGCAGTTCTTTCTGTTGTTTTCTTTTAATAGCATCCTCTCCACAGAAAAATATTATAACTGGTTATTGGATCTAGCATTCCACATATGAGAGACTCATTATGTCGTTTGTTTTTCTGGGATGTGTATACTTCACTTCTATAAACCTATGCCTTCCAGCTCATCCATTACCTTCAAGTCATGAGTATATTCATATTTGTATAGAACTCCATTGTGTACATGTACCACATTTTTCTCTATCCACTCATCCAGTGAGGGACACTTGGGGTTTGGTTCCAGCTTTTTTGCTATTGTGAACAGAGCGGCAATAAATATAGCTGTGCATGTATCTCTGCAGTAAGATGAGTCTTGTGGGTATATACCCAGGAGTGGTATGACTGGGTCAAATGGCAGGATCATTTTGAGTCTTCTAAGGGTTCTCCAGACTGTTTTCCATAGTGGCTGCACAAGTTTACATTCCCACCAGCAATGAATGAGTGTTCCCCTTTCCCCACACCCTCTCCAGCACTTGGCGTCATTTGTTTTCTTGATCCTAGCCTTTCTCTCTATTTTTTAAAAAACAATTCCAGGCTGGCCTCGAACTCCAGATCCTCCTGCCTCTGCCTCCTTCAGCAAATCCTACTGGTGAGTGCCACCACCACCGGTGAAAATTCCCTTCTATTACAAATTTGCTGAGAATTTTATAACATGAATGGGCACTCAAAATTATACTATTTCAAATGCTTTTGTTTCTGAGATGATATTTTTTTCTTTCATGCACGAAAATGGCAAATCAAAAGGAATAATGCTAAACAAATGCTGCACTTCTTTTATTACTGTCCTATTTTATATATGTTAGAGACAATTTATCAATATTTTGCTTCAAATTTTGCTCAGTTCATGAAAAATGTTGATCTGTAGTTTTCCTTTTGTTTAGTATCTTTGTCTGGTTTTTATATCAGAGTAGCGTTGGCATGTGTAGTGAATTAGAAAGTAGTCCTTTTCAATTTAGTGGAAAAGTTCACAGGATTGATTTCATTTTTTTCCCTCAACTTTTGGCAGAATTCATGGAGCAAACCAATTGGCTTATAATTTTCTTTCTAGGAAAACTTACTTAAATTGCTTTCTATTTCTTTTCTTCTTTTTCTTTTCTTAAACAAGGTCCTGCCTCAGCCTCCCAAGCAGTGGGATTATTGTTGTGTGCCACCATACCTTTTTAAGATATTTATTTATTAATTCTGGACTAAGCTTTGGTAATTTGTGTTGCTTCAAGTCATCGACTATAATTTCCATGTCTCTCGTTTGGGTGTATTATAAAATATCTTGCATTATTTTTTAATTTGGAAAACATTCAACTATTATTCAAATATTTGTGTCTTTTCCTTCTCCTTTTTAAGAATTCAAGACATTTTACCATTCTTCTGCTACAGTCTGATTTGGGAAATTTTGTGGGAGGAAAACGTCCCATTTTTACTACTTAGCAATTTCCATCTTTCTCCTACCTTCCAAGCATAAGAAATATTGCTACAAAGATATATTAATAACAATGGCTATCAATTATTTCATCTGTGTCAGTTCCTGGTTTGTTTTATTTTTTTTTTCAATTGCTCAGCTTTTCTCCTTAATTGAGGTCTTATTGCATGGTGGCTCACACCTGTAATCCCAGCACTCGAGAGTCAGAGGTAGGTGGATCTTTGTGAGTTCAAGGCCAGCCTGGTCTACATAGAGAGTTCCAGGGATACCCTTTCTCAAAAAGACAAAAATAAAATAAAATAAAATAAAATAACAACAAAATACACAATACTTTTGCAGTGCTTGCCAGATTTGGTGAATTTTACCCTTATGGTGTAGAGATTTTGGTATTGCTTAAATTACTTTGAGCCATGTGCTACAACTCATTTAAGTTAATTGAAGAAGAATTTGATCCTGTTGGGTCTTCTTTTCAGGTTTTCATAAGCAAGACAATCTTTATGGTCATGAATATGTGTATGTGTGTGTGTGTGTATTAAAGATATTTTCTTTTTTCTTTTTTAATTAATTTTTGTGAATTTCATCCAATATATTTCTAGCAACCTCACCTATCTGAACCACTTTTACTACTACTCCCTGGTAAATTTTGCTCCACTAATGAAATAAAAATTTCTTAGCACTTCGTTCAAAGAGCCATTAATCATGAGGTATTGCCCTATGTTATCTGACATGTACAAGTAGTTTCACAGTAATGAAACCACAGAGCTTATGACAGTATGCACAAGATGTGCAAACCTAACCAGAATAGATACCGCATGGATGGGGGATGGGGCAGGAAGCATCAGCCCTAACTGGGCATATATTATCAACTGATGGATGTAAAGAGGGAGAATCCATTTTCCTTACTTGGGTAATGCGTGGTAGATTGACTGGACTCTAGGCCATGTCTCCCAGGAGTATGTGGGATACACAGAAAGGAATAAATCTTTAAAAAGCAATTCATTAAATTAAAGAAAATTATTTTTAAAGGACAGATAATAATGGAGGGAATGAAAATGTGGTACATTTCATACTGGAGTTCTACTTAGCAGTTAAGAAAAATTAAATTGAAGGTAAATGCATCCATTTAGAAATTGTTATGCTAAGTAACACAGACTCAGAAAAACAAGAGACAAATGTTCTCTCTCATTTGTGGATCCAAGATACAAGTAGTTAGGTATGAGTGTAAGTGTTAATTCAGCCATAGGAGCCAAGAAAATGGATAGGGACCATGCGGTAAAGGGGAAGATGGAGCTTGAGAGAAGAGGACAGTAGGAGACAGTTGTTATCAGTAATAAAATGGGGAAATGGGGGGTACTTTAACTGAGGAGGGAGAAGGGAAGATTATATAGGGGGAGAGAAAGGAAAGAGAGATAAATAATACTTACGTAGTGTGAAAAAAACAGAGGGAAGTGTATTAGATCAAAAGCTTTCTGAAAAATACTATATACACAAATATATGTATATAGTGTATACCTGAAGTGCATATATAATGTAGTGCATATATAGTGAAGACCTCTATATAGTAAATAGTGTATAGAGAAGTATACATAGCTGAATGCTATATACAAAAGTCACAGTGCCAGGCAAGGGACATCTTTTGAGTTACTGTCAAGTGTAGTCCAAGGGACTCTCGAAATAATACAAGTTATTACCACAACCCTTGATTTCTCTCTATAACTTGAAACTCAAACCCTATTCTGCAGATACAACACACTTTGGACACAGGACTTGGAACAAACAAGCTGGAACTGACCTGGAACCATCCTCTTTGAAGACTCTCTCTCTCTCTCTCATAGTATCAGAAGATACTATGCAAGCTGCCAAGGGAGAAAAAAAAAACTACACAACTATGAAGCCCATGAATGACAGTGATTGGCCCAGCAAATAATCTCACTGCTAAAAGTGTAGCAGTGGCACTTTTATCTTCGGGAAAACCACCAGCTTTCTAATTGGACTTGATGCCAGCTCCATGGGTGTGAACACATGTGTTGTACTGTAAACATGGCTGCAGAAGTCATAGATCCTGGGGAAAAACTTAATTTGTCACACTCGTAGAACAATGCAATTTCTAACTCTGTTCTAAATACATGTCATTATATTTACAAACAAGTGTACTTCTCACCACTCATCAAAGAAGCTTCTTTTTAGAACAGATGGAGACTATTACAAAGTTCCACAAATGGTCTGTAAGGTGCTTAACCCTACACACTACATCTATAATACAGCCTCTACACCTAAAACTTAGGGAACTTCACAGGGAAAGAAGGTGGATATAATGTAAGAGCCAGAGGGACAAAACACCTGTTGCTATTTAAGGTATTCTAGACATGATAATAAAGCTACACCAACGAAGTCTCCACAGTGTGGTAGTGTAACAAGATCTTCATAAAATAACTAACCCTCTTCACATACTAAGGCAGATGGGGAGAATTTCATCAGGTTCCACCTCAAGATGTAGAACAATAGGCATGAAATGAAGTCTGATGGAGAGAGAATCAATTTTCTCCCAGGACCAACTCTCGGGGAGGTTATCTAACTCTAAGTGGGCAGCCCTAAACACAGGTCAAAAGGATGTACATTGAATGGACTCAGCATAACAGATATGCATATATATGTGCATGTGTAACAATGATCAAGAAAGAGGACAAGAAATTGAGGGGAAGATGGGGGGAGGTGTCACAGGATTTGGACAGGGGCTGGGAAAGATAAAAATGAAGTAAGGACTGAACTCATGATGTTCACAAAATAACTAAAAAAAAATATCAGGGAAAGTGGGGAAGGACTAGAGATGGGTAGGAGTACTGAATGTGATCAAAATACATTGTATGATATTCTGGAATCAATAGAGTGTTAATTTTAAAAGGAGGCATTTTACTCTGGCTGATAAGAACATTCTTTCTGGGTGGGGCTGGAAATATGGCTCAGCAATTAAGAACACTGGCTATTCTTGACTCAGATTAAGTTCCAGCATGGTGGTTAACAACCGTCAGTAACTCCAGTTCCAAGGGATCCAACACCCTCTTCTGACCTCTGTAGGTATTGCACGAAATGGGTGCACTTACATATACGCAAGCAATACACTTATAAATACAAAATAAAAATAATAAATAATGTATTATTTAAAAAGAGCATTCTTGCTTCTGGATGAATTCTAGGGATGTTTCTGACCAAGCATGTAAAATGATTCATTCCCTTATCTTAGGTAACATCTTCACATGCATGGCTTTAACAAGTGAGGAATTAGAGATGTCTGAGAAACACCTCAAGAAGTGTTCAACATCACTAATCATTAAGGAAATGCAAATCAAAACCACTTTAAGATATCATCTTTCTCCAATAAGACTGGCTAGGATCAAGAAAACAAATGATACCAAGTGCTGGAGAGGTTGTGGGGAAAGGGGAACACTCATCCACTGCTGGTGGGAATGTAAACTCGTACAGCCACTATGGAAAGCAGTGTGGAGAACCCTTGGAAGACTTGGAATGAACTTGCCACCCGACCCAGCCATACCACTCCTGGGCATGTACCCTCAAGACTTACGCCACCACAGAGATACATGCACGGCCATGTTTATTGCAGCTCTCTTCACAATAGCAAGGAGCTGGAACCAACCTAAATGCCCCTCAACTGACGAGTGGATAGAGAAAATGTGGTACATCTACACAATGGAGTTCTATGCAGCAGTAAAGAAAGACGACATCACAAGCTTTGCAGGAAAATGGCTGGAGCTAGAGGACATCATGCTGAGTGAAGTAACACAGTCCCAGAAAAACAAATGAAGAATGGTATCCCTCATCTGTGGATGCTAGTGCCAATTACCCAGTTGCAAGTATTTCTTGTGTAGGGCCCCCTGAGCTTTTGTCCAAAGCAGTTGGGCGTAATGCATATTGGAAACAACAACAACAACAACAGAAAAGACTGCATCAAAGAACTGACTGAAACAGTGAACTTCTGCTCAAAACAGTCAACTTCCTCATGGAGAATATTGAGAAAGACTAAGAGATGAAAAGCATGTTTGTTTGGCAGAATGCATGAGCTCTGGCGGGGTGGGGGAATGGGCGGGAACACGGGTCTAGATTTGTTAAAAAAAAATAAAATAAAAATAAATAAAATAAAATAAATCAGTACTTCATGAGTAGTAAGAAATGATCATAAAAGTACCCAGACTTCATCCATTGCAGCTGTCTCTGCTCAGATTCTCCACATGCCCTTGTCTCCTCAAACTCTCTGATTCCATCTCCTCAAATTGCTGCAGAGGTCTCCTGCTGAGTTCACCATTGAGTTGAACATTTCTTCTTTTGGAATTAAACCCCATGCTTTTCTTGTCACCGATTTTCTTAACTAACAAAATCTTTTTTTTTTTTTAGGTTTTCAAATTAGAGTGTAGGCTTTTTTTAAGAATTAATTGAGATTTTAATATTGATTCTGAGGCTGTTACAATATTCAGATGGTAAATTAACTATGTCTCATCATATCTTTTTGTTTTGTTTTGTTTGTTTGTTTTTTTATCTCTTTCTGATCAATCCTGGAGGCAGGTCCTTTGCTCTCTGATCTGTCCTAGATGCTCTCTAATCTGTCCTAGAGGCAAGTCCTTTGCTCTCTGATCCATCCTGGAGGCGGGTCCTTTGCTCTCTGCCATTCTGGAGGCGGGTCCTTTACTCTCAGATCCATCCTGGAGATGGGTTCTTTACTCTCTGATCCAACCTGAAGGCGGGTCCTCTACTCTCCGATCCGTCCTGGAGACTGGTCCTTTACTCTTGGATTCATTCTGGAGGCAGGTCCTCTACTCTCTGACCCATCCTGGAGATGGGTCCTTTACTCTCTGATCCATCCTGGAGGTGGGTCCTTTATTCTCTGATCCATCCTGGAGGCGGGTCCTTTGCTCTCTGATCCGTCTTGGAGGCAGGTCTTTTATTCTCTGATACATTCTGGAGGTGGGTCCCTTACTCTCAACTAACAAAATCTTAAAAATAACTTATCTAGCCGGGTGGGGTGGCCCACGCATTTAATCCTAGCACTTGGGAGGCAGAGGCCGGCGGATCTCTGTGAGTTCAAGGCCACCCTGGTCTACAGAATGAGTTCCAAGCCAGGTGGGGCTGCAGGGAGGCCCTGTCTCAAAAAGACCAAAAAAAATAATAACTTATCTATATATTTTATCCAGGCTATTTTGGTTGTTTTAAGCACTGTAAATCCAGTTATTCTATCTTGTTTATAATCAGAAGTCTTTGCATGTTGATGTTTTTGTCAATTGATTTTTAACATCTATTTAGATCAATCTATGCTTTTTCTCCTTAAATTTGTTAATGTTGTGAATTACATTGGCCTTCTTTTCTCCTATTGGAAGACTACTGTGTGTTGTATTACAGTGAAAACACTGAACTATATTGTATGTTTTTAAATATACTACTAGAATCTATTTGCCATTATTTTGTTACGGATTTCTCTGTGTGTGTTCATTTCAGTATTGGCTTCCAAGCTTTGTGTTGTGTCCGCATATATTTTAGGCATGTGTGCACATATGAAGTGTAGAACACAACCTTGAAGGTCATTCCTCACACATCATCCATGTTTGTTTTTTTTGAGAGAGAGAGAGAGAGAGAGAGAGAGAGAGAGAGAGAGAGAGGGTCTCATTGGCCTGAAAATACCTGAGTAGCCTATACTAGACAGCCAGGGAGCCCCAGGGATATACTTGTTTATGCCTCCTCAGCACTGGAACAACAACTAAATGCCACCATATGTGTTTTATTCTTACATGGGTTCTAGAGATTGAACTCACATCCATGTGACTGCAAGGCAAGTACTGTACTTGACTGAGCTATCTGCATAGTCCTTATTATGTTCTTGACTTTTGTTTCTCTAACAATGTGGTTTAGTATCATTTAATTTCTTTTTCTCTGTGTTAGACTTTTACGTATCTACTTGGAGAAATAGCTCTTAACAATTTTTGCCAATTTTCAAGTGGACATTATGAGGTATTTTTGTTATAACAGAGATCTTTATATATCCTTCACAATACACCCTGTAACCCTTATGACATGAATAGAGCTGACATTTCACTTTTAAAAATGTATTTTAATGTACAAATGACTTCAAATTGGTACCGTTGAATTTTTAGCATTTTTATTGAAGTTTTGTGCATTTCATACGGCATTTCTTAATCAAATTTAGACCTATTTTCCATTACTTGCCCCCTACACCACCAAAGCTCATGCATTCTGACACACTTTTCTCATTCTTTTTTAAATTTTTCGATGCAGAAGTTTACTATTTTGGCAGAAGTTTACTGTTTCAGTCAGTTCTTTGGCCCAGTCTTTTTGTTGTTGTTCTTGTTCCTTCTAACTTGTATCACTCCAAAATATGCATATATACATGCCATACTTATACCAAAATTATGACATCTTAAAGTAAACTATAAGTTAATTCCAGAACATGTTTAGAGATTCACATTTTGACAGTAGAGTTCTATGGAGGTAAAGAAACAATATTACTTTACATTCCTACATTACATAGCAAGTTGATAGTAACATCAGGTATTATATTTACTAAAAAAGAAAGAAAAAAAAGAGAATTACTCAGTTTGCCTTACAAATAGAGATTTGGTGCTGGGATCCACAAATGAGGGCCACCATATGTGGTTTGTTTTTCTGGCACTGTATTACATCACTTAACATAATGGCTTCTAGTTTCATCCATTTACCTGCAAAGTTCATGATGTCATCTTTCTTTACCACTGCATAAAATCCAATGTGTAGATGTTCCACATTTTCTTTATCCACTCATCAGTTGAGAGACACTTGGGTTGCTTCCAGCTCTTCAAAAATGTGAAGAGAGCTGCATTAAACATAGATGTGCATGCATCTCTGTGATAGGATGAGTCTTGTGGGATATACCCAGGAGTGGTATGACTGGGTCAGGTGGTAGGCTCATTTTCAGTTTCTTAAGAGTTCACCACATTGCTTTACAGGGGGATTGCGTGGAGTTTGCATTCCCACCAGCAGTGGATGAGTGTTCCCCTTTCCCCACAACATCTCCAGCATATGGTATTCTTTATTTTCTCGATCATAGCCAGTCTTACCTAAGTAAGATGAAATCTTAGCATGATTTAATTACCATTTCCTTAATTATTAGTGATGAACACTTTTTAAGATGTATCTCAGCCATCTTTAGTTTTTCATTTGTGAAGTCTCTGTTAAGCTCTTCCTCCATCTTTTGAGTGGGTCATTTGTTTTCTTGTTCCTTTGTCTTTTGAGTAGTTTATATACTGTGATGTTCATGCTCTGTCAGATGTATCACTGGTGAAGCTTTCCTCCCACTCTGTGGGTTTTTTCTTCATTTCTTTTATTGTTTCATTTGCTGTACAGAAGCTCTTGTGTTAATAAGATCCCATTTGTCAATTGTTCATCTTATTTTTTGCACAGCTGCTGTCTGATTTAGAAAGTCTTTTCCTACACCTATGTCTTGTAGGTTACTGCCAATGTTTTCTTCTATCATTTTCAGAGTTTTGGGTTTCACATTGAGGTTTTTGGTCCATTTGAAGTTGATTTTCATACATGGTGAGAGGTAGGGGTTTGATTTTATTCTTCTACAAGTGGTTATCCAGTCTTGCCAACACCATTTGCTGAAGAATCTATCTTTCTTCCATTGAGTCTTCTTGGCCCCTTTGTCAAATATGAGGTGGATGAAATTGCATGTGCTCAAGTTTGGATATTTAATTTTGTTCCATTGATCTAAAGGTCTGTTTTTGTGCCAATACCTGGCTGTTTTTATGACCATAGACCTGTAATACAGTTTGAAGTCTGTAGTAATGCCCCATGCATTGGTCTTTTTCTTCAGGGTTGCTTTGACTATTTTGGGTCTTTTGTTTTTCCATACAAACTTTAGGATTTCTTTTCTAGGTCTGTGAAGAAGCTCATGGGTTTTTTTAATTGGGATTACACTGAACCTGTATATTACTTTGGGCCAGATGGTAATTTTTACTATATTAATCCTTCCAATCTATGAACATGGAAGGTCTTTCCATCTTCTGGTATCTTCTTCAATCTCCTTCAGGGATTTAAATATTTTGTTGTAGAGATTTTTATTATATGCAGTCAGTTTCATTCCTAGCTATTTTTTGAGGCTATTATGAATGAGAACGTCTCCTTTTATTCCTTCTCTGTGCTAGATAGCTGTATTGTCCACTTGACACACCTGGGTTGAGGGAGCCTCAATTGTGGAACTGGCTCCATTGGACTGGCCTGTGGCTATGTCTGTGGAGTATTCTCTTGACTGTTGAGCAATGTGGGAGGGCCCAACCCACTGAGGGTGGTGCCACCCCTCGGCAGGTTGTTTTGTGTGGTATAAGAAAGCAGGCTGGGCATGGGCCAGAGGAGCACACCAGTAAGAAGCATTCTTCCATGGCCTGTGCCTCAGCTCCTGCCTCCAGGTTCCTTCCCTGAATTCCTACCTTGGGCTCCCTGAGTGATGAACTATGACCCGAGATATGTGAGCTGAATAAACCCTTTCCTCCTCAAGTTGGTGTCACAGTGTTTAATCACAACAATTAAAGAGAAACTAGAACAGAAATTTGTGTCAGAGAGGGAGAGAGCTATTGTTGTGACAGACCTGACCTCCAGAATTGTGGAAGCATTTGTAACTTTTGTCTAGAAAAATCATTGAATGCCAAAAGTTCGTTGCTGTGGAACTTGGAACAGTTATGCTGAAAGAGTTGTAGATGAGGAAGGCCTGGCTTGTGAAGCTTCAAGGGGAAGCAAAGATCATCAGGGCTATTTGCATGATATTTTTTAATTAAGAATCTGTGGTTTCTGGTCAGCTGGGGCTGAAAAATCAGTTGTAAGTAACAAGAGACCAGAACCTAAAGTGAAACATTCGTTGTACTGGAACAATTGATGCTGGTTAGCTGGGGCTGAAAAATCAGCTGTAACAAGAGACCAGCATCACTCTGGTGAAATCTTCTGGGACGAGGTTCCTCAGGGTCAGCACACAGAAGCTGCAGTTCAGAGGGGGGCTGACTCTCCACCTGAAGCCGGAAGCAGGACTTGGTAATGAGTAAGAGTCTCCTATATGGTTCTGGTGCTGAAATGTGAAGGGGTCACAGAGAGCAGCTGAGGCTTGGCACTGTGAGAGGCCAGGTAAGGCCATTGGGAAAGTGCACCTTCAGTTGCAGTGGAAACTCCAGGATTGCAGGGGTCATGAAAAGAAGCTGAGACTTTGCACCAGGAGAGGTCAGAAGAGACCATTGGTGAAGGTGCTGCCTTAGTTTCAGTGGAGAACCCAGCTTTTTGGAGATGCCAGGACCATGGGTTGACCACCAAGAGCAGCAGCAAATATGGAATGGAGCTGGCCTAGAACTGTGAGATGAGCTGTGTGTGCTGTGAATGGCAGAATCAGAGAAGTGGAGCTGCCAAAACCCTTTGGAGCCCAGAAGATTGTGAGTGAATCCCAGATATCCAGCTTTGAGCTACTTGGCTGGAATTAGGTTTTGCTTAAGTGTGCCTGATTCTTCCTTTTGAAATAAGACAGTACTTGTTTTGGATTTTTACAGCAGCCCACAGTTAAGAGTTAACTGTGAACTTTTAAGTGCTTGGACATTTTAAGGACTGTGGGGCTTTAAAGGTTTTACTGTCTTATGTTGTGATTAATGTTAACATCATACCTTGGGAGCAAGAACTGGAAAGGTGGTGCTTTAATAGTGATGTGTTTTGCATGTCAAGTTGACAAGGAGTCAATTTTGCTGGATAGCTTTAGTGTCAACTTCACACACTGGGTTGAGGGAGCCTCAATTGGGGAATTGGCTCCATTGGACTGGCCTGAGGCCACATCTGTGGAGTATTCTCTCGATTGTTGAGCAATGTGGGAAGGCCCATCCCACTGTGGGTGGTGCCACCCTTGGCCAGATTGTTGGTACGGTATAAGAAAGTAGACTGGGCACAGACCAGAGGAGCAAGCCGGTAACAAATATTCCTCCATGGCCTGTGTCTCAGCTCCTACCTCCAGGTTCCTGACCTGAATTCCTACTTTGGGCTCCCTGAGTGATGAACCCAGGATATGTGAGCTGAATAAACACTTTCTTCCTCAAGTTGTTGTCAGAGTGTTTTGTCACAGCAATTGAAGAGAAACTAGAACATTCTCCAATTGCTTGTGATTGGTATAAAGAAAGGCTACTACATGCTGGGTGTGGTGGCGCATGCCTTTAATCCTAGCACTCAGGAGGCAGAAGCAGGTGGATCTTTGTGAGTTCAAGGCCAGACTGGTCTACCAAGTGAGTTCCAGAACAGCTGAGGCTACAGGGAGACCCTGTCTCAAAAATACAAAAAAAAAAGGCTACTGATTTTTCTAGGTTAATTTTGTATCCGGCCACTTTACTGAAATGGTTAACTGTATCTAGGAGTTTTCTGGTGGAGTTTTTGGTGAGCTATCATGTCATCTGCAAAATAGGATAGTTTGACCTCTTTTCCAATTACTAATCCTTTAATTTCCTTTTCTTGTCTTATTGCTCTAGGGAGCATTTCAAGCACTATATTGAAAATGAGTGGGGATAGGGGGCAGCCTTCCCAAGTTCCTGACTTTAAGGGAATGCTTCTAATTTTTCCCCATTTAGAATAATGTTGGCTGTCAGTTTGTTGTATATGGCTTTAATTATGTTGAGAAATGTTCCCTGCAGTCCGATTCCCTCTAGGACTTTAAATATTAAGGCATGTTGAATTTTGTCAAAGGCCTTTCCAAATCAATTGAGATGATCATGTGGTTTCTGTCTTTCTATCCATTTATGTGCTTTATGACATTTATTCATTTATGTATGTTGAACCATCCATCCCTGCATCTCTGGTATGAATCCAACTTGGTCATGATGGATGGTCTTTTTGATGTGTGCCTGTATGTGGTTTGCAAGTATTTTGTCAAGAATTTTTGCATTTGTTCATTAATGAAATAGGTCTAGGGCTGGAGAGATGGCCTAGCAGTTAAGAGCGCCGACCGCTCTTGCAGAGGACCCGGGTTCGATCCCCAGCACCCACATGGCAGCAGAGAGCCATCTGAAACTCCAATTCCAGGAGAGCTCCAGTTCCAGGGGAATCCGAGACCCTCTTCTGAACTCCGCAGCATTGCACGACATGGGTGCACAGACTTGAATGCAGACAATACATTCATACACATACGGAAATAAATAAAAAATTTTTTAAAAATTAAAAAAAAAAAGAAATAGGTCTATAGTTTTCTTTTTTGGTTGTATCTCTACCTACTTCTGGTATTATAGTGATGCTGGCTTCATAGAAGGAATTTGGGAGATTTCCCCGGGTTTCTGTCCTTTGGAATAATTTGAGTAATAATGGTTGTAGGTCCTCTATAAATGCCTTATAAAATTCAGCCGTGAATTTTTCCAGGCCTGGGCTTTTTTCATTTGGGAGGTTTTGTATGACAATTTCAATTTCCTCATATATTATGGGTCTGTTTAAGCTGTCAATCTCTTCTTGGTTAAGCTTTGGTGATTTCCATAATTTCAGATATTCATCCATTTCTCTTAGGTTTTCAAATTTAGCATAGTATAAGTTTTTAAAGTATTCACATATGATTGTATGGATCTTTTCGTTATCTATTGTGATGTTTCCCTTTTCAGCTCTAATTTTATTGATTTGGAGTTGCTCTTTATTGCTTTTGGTCAACAGGGTTAGAGGTCTATGTATCTTATTTATCCTTTCAAAGAACCAGCCCTTGGATTCATTGACTCTTTGTATTATGTACTTTGTTTCTATTTCATCGATTTCCACTCTTATTTTTGTTATGCCTCCCTGTCTGTTGGGTGTGGGATTCATTTGCTGTTGTCTCTCAAGTGTTTGTAGTTGTAGTGTTAGGTGGTTTATTTGTGCTCTTTCTATTTTCTTAATGTGGACACTTAGGGCTATAAATTTCCCTCCTGGGACTGCTTTTAAAGTGACCCATAGGTTTTGTTGTGTTGTATCATCCTTTTCATTTAGTACCAGGAATACTTTTATTTCTTTATTATTTCTCCTTTGAACCATTTGGTATTCAGGAGTGTCTTTGTTAGACTCCGTGAGTTCTTGTAGATACTAGGGATCCTTCTGATGTTGATATTAAACTTTATTGTACTGTGGTCTGATAGAATGCATGGAATTATTTCAATTATTTTGTATTTGTTGAGATTTGCTCTGTATCCCAGTGTATGATGAATTTTGGAGACTGTTCCACTGGATGCCAAGTAGAAAGTATATTCTTTGGTGTTTGGATGGAATATTTGATGGATGTCTGTTAGGTCAATTTAGTGTGTTGCATTGTTCAGTTCAGATGTCTCTCTATGTATTCTTTGTCCAACTGACCTATCCAATGGGCTCAGTGGGGTACTAAAGGCTCCCACTATTAGTGTCCTGGGATTAATCTGTGCCTTGAAGTCCTGCAGAATTGTGCTTATGAAGTTCGGTGCACCAGAGTTTAGTGCATAAATATTTATGATTGTGAAATCTTCATGGTTAATTGTTGCTTTGCTTAGAATGCAGTGACCCTCTTCATCTCTTCTGATTAGTTTTAATTTGGAGTCTATTTTGTCTGATATTAAAATAGCAACTCCTGCTCGCTTTTTTTATACAATTTGCTTGGAATATTTTTTCCATCCTTTCACCTTAAGATGTTTCCTGTCCTTGAAGGTGAGATGGGTTTCTTGTAGACAACAAAAAGATAGATTTGATTTCTTCATCCATTCTCCCATACTGTGTCTCTTGATTGGGGAGTTCAGACCATTAATATTTAACATTATTGCGAGATGTATATTGCTTCTCTTCAATTTATTTTCTGCTGGCATTTTTGGTCTAGATTTCTATTTCCACAGTAATACCTTCATTAATTACTATCTCTTGTTGATTGAGGATAGTGGTTCCTTTCCTGTGTCTTTTGAATTGCTTTGAGTATTTTCTGAGGTTTTCTGGACATGTATTCTTCTTGTTTATGTCATGGAAGATTTTTCTATCTCTTTTGACTATAATTGATATTTGCTGGGTAAAGTAACCTGGGTTGTCATCTATAGTCATTTAGTACTGGAAATACTTTGGTCCAGGCTCTTCTGGTTTTCATCATTTGCATTGAAAAGTCAGCTATAATTCCGATGGGTTTCCCTTTATATGTAACTTCTTGTTTTTCTCTTGAGGCTTTCAGTATTCTGTCTTTGTTGTGAATAACTTATGTTTTTACTATGATATTGTGTGAAGAATTTCTTTTCTGGTCTTGTCTAGTTGGTGTTCTATGTGTTTCTTGTATTTTTATGATTAAGTCTTTTCTTCAATTTGGGGAAATTTTCTTCTATAATACTGTTGATGATCTGGTCAATATGATTATTCTGGGATTCTTCTCTATACTCTATACCTATGATGTGCAGGTTTGGTATTTTCATGGTGTCTCACATTTCCTGATTATTCCACTTTTGTGGGGTTTTTAAAATTTTTTTTAATTTAATTTTTATTGATGCTTTGTGCATTTCGTACATCATTTTCCAATTCAGATCAGGCATATTTTCCTTTCCCTTCCCCCCCACCCCCACCCCATCCCAGATCATGTATTCTGCCATAACTGTCCTGCATCTTTCAGGGTTTTTTTTTTTCATTTTTTAGCTATAAGTGATAATCCATGAGTACAAGCATCCTTCGTGCAAAATCAATCTGCAGACTGTTGTGCCCAAACCCCCACAGTCCCACCATCCAGTGGGGGGTAATTTTTTTTATAATCTTTGCTTGAGCACTACAGTTCATCCATTATCTTCCAGTCATGATATTCTATTTTTTGCTTCATCCATCCTGATATTGAGGCTTTCTCCCATTCTTTCCTGTTGACTGGATGAGTGTTCAATTTCCTTTTACATTTCAGTCTGAGATTTCTTCAGTATTTCCGCTTCCTTCCGGAGTTTGTCATTCTCTCCTTCTAGTTTTGTGATTCATTTGTCTGTGTGTTCAGTTTCCTTTCACATTTCAGCCTGAGATTTCTTCAGTATTTCCACTTTCTTCCAGTGTTCCTCATTCTCTCCCTCTAGTTCTTTGATACATTTGTCTGAGTGTTCTTTATATTCCTTGATTTTTTTTTTTTTTTAGTTCTTTGAGTATGTCTGTGATAATTCTTTTAAGATCTGTGTCCTGGAATATTTTCTTTTTTGTCCTTGGAAAACTTTACTTCAGTTTAAACAACAAAGCAATGGATGACAGAGTTGTCTTTCATAGCCATATGCTGGCAAATTCCAAATGAGAAACATAATTTAGCAAAAGACACTTATCAGTCTATGTCATATTTATCTCCTGGTCTGAGATCATGAAAATTAGTAAAAAATGTTTAGAAACAGATTTACATAAAGTCACATCAGAAAGCTAAGGAAGTGATTTCTAATTCTGAGACAAGTCTGTTTCCAATACTACTCAGAAGGATGAATTCCTAGATATTAGGAACAGTGGTTCATACTAAAAATGTATTTCTGCTAAAAACAGTCAACTTCCCCATGGAGAATATTGAGAAAGACTGAGAAAGAGATGAATAGCATGTTTGGTAGAATGCATGAGCTCTGGAGGAGTGGGGGTATGGGGGGGGGACACGGGTCTAGATTTGATAAAAAAAGTATGTATAAATAAATAATAATAAAAATAAATAAAATAAAAAATGCACATTTCAACCAAAAAAAATATATAAAAAGAAAACAAGAACTGGAGAGATGGCTTAGCAGTTAAGAGCATATACTGCTCTTGCAGGGGACCCAAGTTTGATTCCCAGCACCCATGTCAGGGCCTTACAACCACCTGTAACTCTAGCTCCAATAAGAGCTGATGCCTCCGGCCGCCATGGACACCTGTGCTCACGTGCACATATCCACATACAGATACACACATACAGAGACACACACATACAGAGATACATGTACACATAATCTAAGATATGAATAAATCCTTTTTGTAAATAAAAATTTTAAAGTTCCATAAAATGTTAGTCATATCAGGATAGTGGGGATATAGCTATTTTTGTTTTGTATTTTCTCTAAATAAATATTGCTTAATATTAAATAAAAATAAAAATGTTATAAACAGTGATAAGTACTTTCATCAGTTTAATATTATTAGTACGATTGAAAATACAATATAAAATCTAGATGCAGGTTCTAACAGTCAAATAAGGACCCCAAGTAAGAACCTTAAAATTCTTTAGAGGAAACATAAAAACATGGCTTTTGGATCTTAATTTACAATTAAAGTCTATTATTATTATTATTATTATTATTATTATTTTCTCTTTTTTGAGACAGGGTCTTCCCTGTAGCCCCAGCTGGCCTGGAACTCACTCTGTAGACCAGGCTGGTCTGGAACTCAACAGAGATCTGCCTGCCTCTGCTCTCCAATTGCTGGGATCAAACACAGCCGCCATCCTGGCAAAAAGTCCACTTTTAAATGTATAAAAAACCAGACATGGCAGCATTGTGGCACACCTGAAAAGACTCCAAATAGAATGTCCACGTTAGCAACATCAATCGTGAAATCTCATTCAGCCTACAGATTTTATTTTTAAGTAAGTAGTAAACCTTGTTATTGGCTTGAACTTGCCTTCTTATTAACAGCACAGAGCTTGCCAGATAACTATTACATCACATTGACCTGGATTCCTTTAAGATCTGTGTCCTGGATTTTCTCCAGGGAGTTCTCATTATAGGAGTTTTTTATAGGATTGGTAAAATTTGGTGTGGATTTATTATTTGGTTTTCCCATGTTATTGATTTTTTTTGGGGGGGGGGTTGGTGTGCTTTTGGGATGTGGATTTGTTTTATAATTTGTATTGTTACAAAACTCAAATGTTTCTTGGTTGGTTTGAAGGCTGACTTTGCTTGTTTTCTTCAAGTTCCTTCATTGTCCTCTTAGTTATGAAGGGCTGGCTGGCCTAGGCTTCAGGTTTTTACTTTTGGCTTTGTATTGGAAGAATCAGCTATCTCTCACCCTTCTGGTCTGGAGTTTCTCCAGAGATCTGGGCAGGTAATGATCAGGTAATTTTGAACTTCGTGCTACGTGATGTGAGACTACTAGTTCCCCTGGTCTGGCTGTAAGCTTCTGCAGTGGCCTGCAAGGATCAAGCCACTCTCCTGGGTGCTGTGCCAGATGTTCTTGGAGTTCCACCTGGTTTCACCTACCTGTGTGCCTACCTAGGCCAGGTCACTCTTCTGGATCTTTTGAGAGAGGGAGCTGGAGTCACGGGGTGTTGTGCCAGAACCACTGGGAGCTTAGCTACACCTGCTGGGAACTGGCCACTGCCTCCAGGCCAACCTGCCCTGACAGGGTGGCTCTGCCCTGCTGCTCCCATGGTGCCTGCACCACCCACCGGGCTGACCTGCCCTGATACTATTAATTTTATATGTACTTATTGCTCATGTTTATTAAGATTTGTAAGGTTTTTAGATTTTTACAATTTCAGTTGTTATATTTAGGTCTGATGTACTTTGAATATATATATATATATATATATATATATATATATATATATATATATATTCAAAGAGAGAGAGAGAGAAAGAGAGCTTATTTTTTGCATGTGGATACACAGTAGGGCCAGTACTAGTTGTTAAATATAGTTTTCTCTATTTTATTGAATGGCTGTGACACTCTTGACAAAACTGTTTGCCCTGGATGTATAGATTTATAATTGGACTGCCAGTTTGATTATACAAGTCTATATATTTCTCATTATGTCAGTATAACACAGTTTTGCTTGCTGTAGCTTTGTACTAAAATTTAAAACTCAGGAATATGAGTCTCCCAATTTTCTTTTCTTCTTTATAAGAATGTTTGGCTGGAGAGATGGCACTTGCAGAGGACCTGGTTTCAATTTCCAGCACACAACCACATGGAAGTTAACAACCATTCCTAACTCTGGTTACAAGGGAACTGACACCCTCTTCTGGCCTCAGGAATAATTGCATGACTTGAGTGTATATACATACAGGCAATACACTCAAAAACATAAAATTAAAATAATAAAATAAAGTCCAACAATTTGGGTGACTATGGGAGGGAAAAACCCCAATGTGGAGCACAAGTGCAGGACTGATGGTTGTTAGGGCTTGCCAAGGAGGAGCCTTCGAGCACTCCCTTAAGGAAAATATGACATCTTATAGAAAAAAAAACTGAATTTAGATTATAAATGTTATAACATTACATTTTATATATCAAAGGAATAGATTAAAGATTGGGACAAATGGAAAAATATTTTCTTAAAAAAGAAAAAAAATAAAATAAAATATTTTGTTTAAAAAAGAATGCTTAGGTTAATCATGATCCTTTAAGAATTTGAAGGCCAAATTGAGCCATTTCAAGAAAAAAGTCAATGTCGTTCTAATATGTATTAAACTGAATTTGAGGACTGCTTTGGTTTGTATTACCATTTTAATGATATGAGTCTTCTGATTCATAAACATGAAAAGTAGTTCCATTTATTCTTTAATTTTTAATATCTCATAGTGTTAACATTCCAAACTTTCATTTTTCTCAAACATTTATTCCTTCATGTTTTATTTCATGTTTTACTTCTTTGGATGACACTACATATCATTTTTGTAAACTAATTTTCATATTTTTCCTTGTTGCTATATAGAAACACATTGATTTTTGCGTGTTGATAGTATATTGTGGCATTTTGTTAAATTTTTAGCTCCAACAGTTCTGTGGATATGAGTATTCTTTCAAATTTTCAAAGTGTGATCATACCACTTTCAAACTGAGATAACTTTATATCTTCCTTGCCAATTTGGGGTGCTTTTACTGTATGTTGCCTAATTGTTCTTGTGAATAGCAATAATAAAAATAGATTACAGAAAGACAGCCTTCAATCATTCATCATTGAATATGAGATTAACTGTGGGCTTTCATAAATACCATTTATCATGTAGGAAATTTTTCCACTATTGTTAAGTTATTGTTTATCATAAATGTGTGGTGCTTGTTGACAACTATTTTTTTCTGCATTTAGGGGATCAGGTAATTCTATTCCTTTCATTCTATTCATTTGGTATATGAAATTGACTATTTTAAGAAAATCTCTCATTCATCAAATCCTCTCTCTTAACATAGTGTACAATAATTTAAATTTTCTTAGATTTATTTTTTCACTTTTCTCTGGGTTAAAAATATTTTTTAAATGGATGTGTGCGTATCTCTACAATAGGATGAGTCTTGTGGATATATACCCAGGAGTGGTATGACTGGGTCAGAGGGTAGGTTCATTTTGAGTTAAGAATTCTTCACACTGCTTTCAATAGGGATTGCATGAGTCTGCATTCCCACCAGCAGTGAATGAGTGCTCCACTTTCCCCACAACCTCTCCAGAATTTGTTATCTTTTGTTTTCTTGGTCATAGCCAGTCCTACTGGGGTAAGATGAAATCCCAAAGTGGTTTAATTTGCATTTCCTTAATTATTAACAACATTGAACACTTTTTAAGAGGTTTCTCAGCCATCTTTACTTCTTTATTTGTGAAGTCTCTGTTCAGCTCTTTACTCCATCATTGGAGGATTGGGGCATTTGTTTTCTTGCTCCTTTGTTTTTTGAGTAATTTATATATTTTGGATGTTAATCCTCTGTCAGGTGTATCACTGGTGAAGGTTTCCTCACTTCTTTGATTTTTTCTTTTGCTATACAGAAGCTTTTGAGTATATTGAGGTCCCACTTGTTGACTGTTGACTTTATTTTTTGTGCAGCTGATGCCTGATTTAGAAAATCTTTCCCTACACCTATATCTTGAAGGTTACTACAATAGTGAAAAGCTGGAAACAACCTAAGTGACCCTCAACTGATGAGTGGATAAAGAAAATGTGGTACATCTACACCATGGAGTTCAATGCAGCAGTAAAGAAAGATGACACCATGAACTTTGCAGGTAAATGGATGGAATTAGAAGCTGTTATTTTAAGTGAAGTAACATTGTTTGGGGTGGGGGGGATGATTTGTGGTGTCCTTAATTTGCGCATCCTAGCACAAAATCCTTATTTGTTAGGCAAACTGAGTATTTTTTTTTCTTTTTCAGTAAATATAATACCTGATGCCACTTTTAAAAAGTACATTAAAACATACATCAATTTGCTATGTCATTTAGGACTGTAAAGTAATATTGCTTTATACCTGCATGCAACTCTACTGTTAAAAAGATGAATCCCTTAACATGTTTTGGAATTAACCTATAGTTTATTTTCAGACATCATAATTTTGGTATATGTGTGGGGTATATACATGCATACTTTGTAGTAATATAAAATTAAAGTAAACGGAGCTGGAGAGATGGCCTAGAGGTTAAGAGTGCTGACTGCTCTTGCAGAGGACCCAGGTTCAATCCCCAGCACCCACATGGCGGCTAAAAACCTTCTTTAGCTGCAGTTCCAGGGGAACCTGACACCCTCTTCTGACCTCCGTGTTATTGCATGACACAGGTGCACAAACCTACATGCAGACAGTACATTCATACACATACGAAAATAAATAATTTTTTTTAAATTAAAGGGAGCAACAACAACAAAAAAAACTTGTTCAAAGAACTGACTGAAGCAGTAAACTTCTAAACTGGCCCAAACGAGTAAACTTCTGCATCAAAAAAAAAAAATTAAAGACTTAGAAAAATATTCAAGACATATATTGCAGAATTCACGAGCTCTGGCGGGGTGGAGGGCATGGAAAGGGGAATGGGTCTAAATTTGATTAAGAAATGTATGAAATGGGAAAATTTCAATAAAAATTAAGAAAAAAAGATTTAAAAAAAAGAAAAAGAGGACAAAGGTATTTTATTGGGCTTTTGTACATTTCATAAAAAAAATCCTTAATCATTTTAGACCCCCTCCTCTATCCATGCCTGCTACATACCCACTGGGCCTCATGAATACTGTCATATGTATTAAGTCCTTTCCAGGCATGAATTTTACACAAATATCTTTGGAGTTTTTGCATGTATGCTCACAAAGGATACTAATTACTTTTCTTTAGTTTAAGGATGATTTGGCATTGCAGTAGCAATCAAAATTATTACTCCCTCTTCTTCTTTAAAGAAACAAACAAAAATTGATGTTAATTTTCCTTTTAAAATTTTTTATCACTCACTATTGAACTTATCTGTTCTTGGACTTTTTAGAGACTTTTTGATTAGTGTTGTGATCTTTTGTAATTTATTTAAATGGTATGTCAATCTGGAATCTCTACTTTTTTGAGTCAGAACTTGTATTGACAGGAATTTTCCATTTTATTTCCATCATCTGTTGGTATATAATTGATCAGAGGATTGCCTTACAGTATTTTGTATTTTTTCAAGTTCATTGGTATTGTCTTTAATATTTTTGAGTTTAATCACATGCACTTTCTTTCTGAATAAACCCAAATGTTTTAATGATCTTTTCAAGCAATCAACTTTTGGAATCATTGATCTTTTTAACTCTTCTCTACTTATCTCAGATCCAGTCTTACGATTTCTTTCCATTATGCTTCCATTTCTTTCTCTGATTCCTTCATGTGTACACTTGGGATTTATTCATTGTTGTTGTTCTTTTTGCTTTTTATAATGCTGGGAATTGAACCCAGTGGCTCATGATCTAAGCCAGCTCTTGATCAGTGAACTACAAATCAAGCTATAAAGTAAAGTTGTTGATTTGAGGTTCCTCTTCCTTTATAATGCAGGTGTCCACGGCAATACCTTTTATTAGCACTGCTTTTCTGCAATTCATACATTTGTGTATGTTGTGTTTTTATTTGAACATATTTTTTTCATTTTTCTGATTTAAGATAAAAAGCATTTTCCTGCAAGATTATCTGTGTTTCCTTGGCCAACCACCAAGGGATCTGCAAAGTGTCACTTCAAATTACATTCATTTGTTTTTAATATTTTGTTGTTTACACATTCACTTCTTGAAGATTTATGTCCAAACAAGTAATGAATTTTAACATCAAATGTGTGTAAATCTTAACTTCAAATATGTGTGAGTACCAGCTTTTGTTAACAAATTCACAGGGATTAGTAATATTTTTCCCACATTTTTCATGTCAGGGCAACTATCACGCTATCTTCTGAGTCTGAACAATTGCTAGAATGAGTTTTCTTCTATTCCAAGATAGCCTTTTGAGGTTCGCTTTTGCTACTAAATTCTCTACCTTAGGCTAGCTCTAAAAAATAACTTTTATCCCATCTGTCAGCCTTAAGGATGAAAGTGACCATGAAGCCCAGGGGTTTTTCTTGGGGGGGGGGAATTTGGGGGCTTTTTGAGAAAGAGTCTCCCTATAGCCCCAGCTGGCCTAGAACTCACAGAGATCTGCCTCCCTCTACCTCCCAAGTGCTGAGATGCGCCACCACGCCTGGTGAAGCTCAGTTTCTATCTTCCTCTTCCAATGCTGTTTTGTAGTTGGGTCTTGCAATATATTAGTATTTAACCCTCTCTTGACTGGTGTAAGTTCATATGAGCAAGGTCTCAGGAGGCTATAAAACTATTTCCTTATGGTCATGTACCACCTCCCATGGTTCTTTCAGTCTTTCTGTCTACTCTTTCACAATGGTCCCTGAGCCCTGGGTGGGCAAAGTTTATATCCACATGGTGACCAAAACAGCAAACTATCTCTATTGGTGCAGTAGTGGCACTTTAATCTTGGAGGTAATCAAAAGCTGCCTAATCGTACTTAAATCCCACTCAGTAGGAAACTTGTATGTGGCACTCTAAACATAGCCAAATAAACATACCTGGAGAGGTCATCATTCTTAAAGAATACCCTTGGTCTTTCATGTCCTAAGACAAACATAACTTCATACCATATACTAAATATGAGTTAACATTTTAAATATTACTGAGGCCAATGTCATATTTTTTTAATTTTCATCAATATTGATGAATGAACGTGGCTTCCAATTCCCTTTCAATAATTTGATATCATGTTTTACTTTTATTATATAAGATCTTTTGGAAACTATTGCCTCTTTTTCTCTCCTTGAAAATGCTTTATATATAATCATAGAACTACCTAGATCTGCATTTTTAACCATAGGGAAATTTTCAACTAAGAAATAATTTCCTTGAATATAATCATAATTAATAAATTATCTTTCTAGTCACCTTTGATAATTCGTACTTTCTAGAAATTTGTTCATTTCAAATCATATTTTTAATGTGTTAGCATAAAATAGTTCACAGTGTACTTTTATTAGTTTCTTCTGTATCTTTAGTTGAGTCCCTTACTTGATTTATTCTTACAATGATAATTCATCTGACTTCTCACGTAAACAACAATTTTGTTTTGTAGTCATGTACCATTGCTTGTCGTAATACTAAAATTAAATTACAGAATTGCAACAGTAAGTTCAATTGGCTTAAAACATACTGGGAACAAATAATATATCTTGATTCACACCTCTCATCTGGTGTTAGCAACATTATCCTGGTTTAAAGGAGTTGCACCTCTTAGCTTAGCTGCATGCATTCTGCTTGCTTTGTCTATGGCTTTTATAAAGAGACAAGAATGTATACATTTTATTCTATATCAAATGTCCTATCTTTTTGCAAGAGGAGAAAGTTATGCTTCAGTTTTCTGTAAAGCATTTTAAAGGTGCTTTTCAGTCTCTGTACTCAGATATGTCTTTATTTTTCTAGCAATATAAAACTTAGTGTTTTTTGTTAGAAAAAGGAAAATTAGTCACTTGGGGATTTGTATTAAATATCCAATGGGGACTTGTATTAAATATCCAATGGGATTCTATGTGATAAGTAAAATTTAAGATTTATGTATCACATGAAAATCTTGAGGAAGTCTTTTCTACCTAAAAATATTTTTATTCAGCCTACAAAAATATCCTACAAAATTGTAAAAGAAGTAAAAAAATTCATTTGGCCCAGTTGGAGACTGATACCTGATATAACTGAAGTTAACTACATCATAAGTTTTCTACACACATAATTCAGGGAAACCAATTTGGAAAGTAGCAAGAAGTAATATTACAAATACATAGTAAATCAACTCTTCGTGATTTTTAAAGAGATATAAAACCACCCCAGATGCTTACTAAAACCACCCCAGAGGCTTACTAAAACCATGGTGGTTTGACCAAGAAATCCTACATAAGCTCAAGCATTTGAACATATTGTCCCCAAATTGGTGGCATAGTTTGGGGTAGGTCATGGAACCTTTAGGAGGTGCAGCGTTGTGTGATTAAGCCAAACACTAGGGTTGGGCTTTGAAAATTCAGAGTGTCACCTGGCTTCCAGCTGGCTTTCTCTACTTTGTGTCTATGGTTGAAGATGTAATCTCTGAATTTACAGCTCCTTCTCCCATGCCTGACGCTTGCAGCCATGCCTTCCACCATGATGGACTCTTATCCCTCTGGAAAGGTAAGCTAAAATAATAAATTATTGCTTCTATAAGTTTCCTTTGATCAGGCTATTTTATCACAACATCAGGAATGCAATTAATAGAGTTGGTAATGTTTTTGAAGTTAAAGACCATGTGAAAGACTGCAATTGTGCTTTCTCTGTGTTTTCTGTATTTGTCTACAAAATTTCTCTGGTCAGTGTTCTTCCCTGTTCCAACAACAGATACTTTAAGCTCTCACTACTCTCTTTAGGTCAATTAACTCCTCCCCTGAACCAAATTTATGATGTCTTTCAGCATTCATCATAAGTTAAAAGGATACAAGTAAAGTGTGAACTCCACCACATTTCTGCCTACATATTCTAATATTTTAACAATAGCACACCATCCCGCCCCAGTCATTTCAGAGGAGATATAGATATAGAAATAGATATAGTTATAGACATATATAGTCTCTTCCGATTTAAGTCTGGCTGTTCTTCACCACACCTAATATACTTTTTCTGAGAGTTATGTATTCTCACATCTGACGTCAGCACATTCACATATCTACACTTTCATTGCTGCTTATTGTAACCATGATAATTGTTTCTTCCTCTACCTGAGTTCTACACCCTCATGTACGACATAATTTCATAATAGTACTTTATCAGTTCTATAATTCTAACATTGACTTCTCCTGCAGATCCTTCCTCTCAGCATATATATATATATATATATATATATATATATTCCCAATAAAAAGAAAGAATATTATCCAATAATAACTATTCTTAAAACTAAAGTATATAGCTCTTATTTCTCTTGAGTAGGAAACTTTTTGAAAGAGTAGTCTATATAATATTTATATCTACCAAAGGCCTATTCTGAATCTATGGCAATGATTGCGATTTCTTTCCTTGAGAGAATCTATGTGATGAATTACATTTATTGATTTATAGATGATGAACCATTCCTGAAACTCTGGAATAAAGCCAACTTGATCTGAAGTGTTCTTGAATACCATTTGCCAGCATTTTATTGAAATTTTTATCTATGTTCATCAGGATGATGTTTATAGTTTTCCCAATAATACAACCTTTTTAAGAATTAGCAGTCTCATAACTAAGACCAACACCTTCATATACATATAGTTTCATTCATTTTCACCGCAATCATGACACTCATCCTCTCTTCTGCATTGGAACATATGCCCCCCCCTCACGTCCACCAGAACTCTGTCAAGGGTACCATCCCACATTTTTTATGACTTCTTCTAAAGCTTATAAACAAATTTCCCAGTAAAATGGAAAGCACATTATTCAACAATAATTATTCTTTTAATTAAAGTATTTATCTCCAATTTCTCTTGAATAAGATCCTTGAAAGAATAATCTTCATTTTTTTTCCCAAAGGCCTTTCCTGCATCTATTGAGATGATCATGTGGTTCCTTCTCTTGAATGAATAAATGAATTGGTGAGAGAAGGAGGATAATGGGACTGACAAGCTCGATCAAATAGCATTTACATATATGTATAAAACTGTAAAAGAATGAATATTTAGAAACTTATTTCCACCTGCAAAAAATTATTTCTCCAACTTTTATTCATTCCTTTCCATACCAATTTGTTGATGATTTTATAAAATTTCAGCAATCCATTTTCATTGTGGAAAATTATTAAATGAAATTTTAAAAGGTAGTGCTTAGAAATATCCTTAGTCTCACCACAGAGATAAACATGTCTAATACTTTACTGTTTTTCTTTGTGTTTTTCATATTCACAACATATGGATGGTTTTCTATTAAAAACATGTTACAGTGCTCTTACCAGGTAAGCTATCTTCTCCAGCAAATTTTTTTCTTAATTTTTATTGAACTTTTGCACATTTCAGACAACATATCTTAATCAAATCTAGACCCATTCCCCCTTCCATGCCCCCCACCCCACCAGAGCTCATGCATTCTGCCATACATGTCTTGCATCTTTTTCTCAGTCTTGTTTTTAATTTTTCAATGCAGAAGTTTATTGTTTGGGGCAGAAGTTTACTGTTTCAGTCAGTCCTTTGAAGAAGTCTTTTGTTGTTGTTCCCTTTAATTTTATATTACTCCAGAATATACATGTATACATTCCACACGTATACTAAAATTACAACATCTGAAAATAAACTATAGGTTAATTTCAAAACATGTTAAGGGATTCACCTTTTAAGAGTAGAGTTGCATGCAGGTAAAAATAAATATTACTCTACATTCCTAAATTACATAGAAAGTTGACATTTGTTTTGATGTACCTTTTTTATTTTATTTTATTTATTTATTTATTTATTTATTTATTTATTTATTTATTTATTTTGGTCTTTTCGAGACAGGGTCTCCCTGTAGCCCCAGCTGTCCTGGAACTCACTCTGTAGACCAGGTTGGTCTTGAACTCACAAAGATCCGCCTGCCTCTGCCTCCCAAGTGCTAGGATTAAAGGCATGCGCCACCACGCCCGGCTATGATGTACCTTTTTTATAGTAGCATCAGGTATTATATTTACTAAAAAAGAGAAAAATACTCAGTTTGCCTAACAAATAAGGATTTGGTGCTAGGATCCACAAATGAGGGACTGTGTTACTTCACTTAGAATAATGGCTTCTAGTTTCATCCGTTTACCTGAAAATTTCATGATTTCCTTTCTTTACCACTGCATAGAACTCCATTGTGTAGATGTACCACATTTTCCTTATCCACTCATCAGTTGAGGGACACTTGGGTTGCTTCCAGGTCTTCACTATTGTGAAGAGAGCTGCAATAAACATGGTTGTGCACATATCCCTACAATAAGATGAGGCTTGTGGGTATATACTCAGGAGTAGTATGACTGGGTCAGGTGGTAGGCTCATCTTGAGTCTTTTTAAGAGTCCTCCACACTGCTTTCTATAGGGGTTGCATGAATTGCGTTCCCACCAGCAGTGAATGAGTGCTCCCCTTTCCCCACAACCTCTCCAGAATTTGGTATCTTTTGTTTTCTTGATCATAGCCAGTCTTACTCAGGTAAGATGAAATTCTGAAGTGGTTTGGATTTTCATTTCCTTAATTATTAGCAATGTTGAACACTTTTTAAGATGTTTCTCAGCCATCTTTACTTCTTCATTTGTAAAGTCTCTCAGCTCTTTACTCCATCTTTTGATTGGGTCATTTTTTTCTTGCTCCTTTGTTTCTCGAGTAATTTATATATTCTGGATGTTAGTCCTCTGTCAGATGTATCATTGGTGAAGGTTTTCTCCCACTCTGTGGGTTTTCTCTTTACCTCTTTGTTTCTTTTGCTGTACAGAAGAAGATTTTGAGTTTAATGAGGTCTCACTTGTTGATTATTGACCTTAGTTCCTGCGCAGCTGCTGTCCGATTTAGAAAGTCTTTTCCTATGCTTATATCTTGTATTTTGGCATTCATGTGCCTGCAATGTCTGTGAAGGCCAGAAGAGGGCATCACATCCCCTGGAACCAGAATTATGGACAGTTTTTAGCTGCCACATGGGTGCTAGGAATCCAACTCCGGTCTCTGGGAAAGCAGCCTCTGCTTTTAACCACTGAGCCATTTCTCTGACCTTCATTATGTTGTTCTAAACAGCAATAGCTAAAATAACAGTATTCTGTGACTTAATTCTCTCAGTATTATATCAGAATATATTTACATATTTATTGTTATTTTAGGTATTGGTTATATTTTATTTTAAAAATGTAGCATAATTTGTCTTGTTTGTCATCTGCTGAACATTTAGGTTATTTCCAGATGCTGTTACAAATATATTATGCTTATTAACAGTATATATGCACATTAAAATGTATGATTATGTCCTCTCACCCTCCCTCACACAGGCCCCAGAGGGCCTTAGCTCTAGGCAGGCTCCAATTCACCTGCTTCAGATCTCTGGTCTATCTCTTAACCCAAACTCACTGAACACCCTAGCACAGATTGGTAAGCACCTCTTAGATGGTATTCTCCCCTAGCTTCCCTGGCTCAGGACCTGTAGGACAGACCTGTCCCTCCTAGGAACGTGGTAAGCCATATCGTGCCTTTCTGCTTGTTTACTCAGTTCCTCCCACCCTTGCCAGCCTGTCCCTGCCAGTCTTGGACACAGCAGGCAACAATTCCTCTGCCTCATATCTCTGGACTCACTAAAAACCCTAGCACAGATTACTAAGCACCCCCTCAGGTGGTCCAAAACCCCGTCTTCCTTGGCTCTCGATCTGTTGGACAGACCTGTGCACTTAGGACTGAACAAAAAGTAACCAAGCTCCATAAATGATATAAATAGACCAAAACTCAATTAAACAAAAGCTGAACAGAAATATCTACTGGACACATAAGCAACAAATGACGTCCATATGCAAAAAAGCAGCACAAATACACAAATAACATGAAGAACCAAGAGAAACAACATAAAGAATTTGTGATGGAACCTCAAGAATATGAAAATATGCAACTTAATGAAATATCAAAAACTATGACTTGAAAACTGAATTCACAAAAGAGATAGAAATAGTGAAGAAAATCCAAACATAAATAAACATAAAATCACAAAACCCAATAAGCCAATTGGAAACAACAGCAGAAAGTCTTCAAGCAGAATGAATGAAACAGAAAATAGAATATCAACACTAGATAACAAAGTTGAGGATATGGAATCCTTAAGTAAAGACTATGTAAAATTAAATAAAAACATAGGAATGGCATGTACAGGAACTGTGGGACAGCATGAAAAGACCAAATCTATGAATTATAAGCATACAGGAAAGAAGACACGGATGCCAATGGCATTCAATAGGAATATAGAAGAAAACCTGCTTAGATTAAAAAAAGACTTAGCTGGAGAGATGGCCTAGCGGTTAAGAGCGCCGACCGCTCTTACAGAGGAACCAGGTTCGATCCCCAGCACCCACATGGCGGCCGAGAACCGTCTGAAACTCCAATTCCAGGAGAACTCCAGTTCCAGGGGAATCCGACACCCTCTTCTGACCTCCGCGGCATTGCATGACACGGGTGCACAAACTTGCATGCAGACAGTACATTCATACACATACAGAAATAAAGTTAATAAAAAAAATTAAAAAAAAAAGACTTAGCTATTGAGATTCAAAAAGGATATAGAACATTAAAAATGACAGGACCAGAAAATCCCCACAGCATACCATAGTAAAAGCATTAAATATACAAAACAAAGAAGATACTAAAGGCTGCTAGACAAAAACAAGATGTTACATATAAATGAAAATCTATCAGAATTACAGCTGAATTTTAAATATAAACTATGAAAACCAGAAGAGCCTGGACCAAATCATTCCCAGTTCAAAATGACATTGGATGCCAGCTCTAAATACTCTATCCAGCAAAACTATCAAGGTTGAAGGAGAGCAGAAAATTTTTCATGGCATGAAAATTTTAAATAATTCATATCTACCAAGCCAGCCTTACAGAGGATACTTGAAACAATACTAAAGACAAGAATGAGGATACTCAAGAAACTACAGAAAGAAAACAAAGGCGGTTCTAACAATGGAAACACAAAAGTCCACACACATAGAAAAAATAAGATGACAGTATCAATAAACACATTTTAATAACAGAAAACGTCAATGGCCTCAACTTTGCTGTCAAAAGACATGGGCTAGTAGTATGGATCAAGAAAGAAAATCCACCTTTTTTTGTCTTCAAGAAACTTATTTAAACTTCAAGTATAAGCACTACCATAGAGAGAAAGGATGAAAAAAATATTCCAAGAAATGGTTCTAAAAAGCAAGCAGGTGTTACAATTATGTTTCACAAAATAGACTTCAAATTAAAATGAATCAGAAGAGATAAAGAGGGTGACTTCGTTCTAATCAAAGGAACCATAGATCAATAAGATATTACAAACATGAACATATAGGCACCAAATCCTGGTGTACCAAATTTTATAAAAATATTACTCCAGGACTATAAAACAGACTAACCCCAATTCAATAATAATATGTGTCTTCAACACCCAACTGTCTGCAGTAGACATATCAAATGGGCAAAGAATAAACAGAGACATATGAATTAAATGACATTTTACATGAAACAGACTTAACACACATCTACAGAAAATTTTACTCAAGCACCAAAGAATTCACTTTCTATTCAGTATCCCTTACAAGTTTTTCTAAAACTGACCACTCTGGGACACACACACAAAAAAATCTCAACAAATTAAAAAATTTGAAATAATTCCATCCATTCTATCAGAACACATTGCAAGAAAGTTTATAAGAACAGCAAAAGAATCTCTAGAAATGACATGTATTCATGAAGATTAAACACCACACTCCTAAATGACCAATGGGTCATAGAAGAAATTAAGAAAGAAATAAAAGTATTCCTGGAACTAAATGAAGATGAGAATACAATGCAACAAAACCTCTGGAACACCTTAAATCAGTTAGTTCTAAGAGGATAGTGGATAGCTCTTAGCGCCTACATTAAAAAATCAGAAAGAGCACATATAAAAGACTTAGGACAACTCAAGTTCTCTGGAAAAGCAAGAACAAACCCCAATCTAAGTAGACAAGAAGAAATAACAAAAATCAGAGGAGAAATTAGTGAAATAGAAACAAAGAAAATAATACAAAAAATGAATTTAAGAGCTGGTCCTTTGAAAGGATAAACAAGATAGACACATAGCTCACCTAACCAAAAGAAAGAAAAAGCAAGTCCAAATTAACAAAATCATAGATAAAAGGGGAAACATCACAACTGACACCAAAAAACAAAAATCCAGAATATTATAAGGGAATACGTTAAAAATCTATACTCCATTCAACTTGAAAACCTAAAAGCAATGATGGATTTCTAGAGTCATGGACACCACCAAAGTTAAACCAAGAAGAGAGCAACAGATTAAACAAACCCATAACAAATGAGGAAACTGAAAAAGTAATACCAAACTTCCCGACTAAAAAAAGCCCAGGGCCAGATGGCTTCACGGCAGAATTCTTCCAGACATTCAAATATCTACAACCAATACTGCTTAAATTATTCCAAAAGATAGAAACAGAGGGAGAATTCCCAAACTCCTTCTATGAAGCCAGCATCACTCAAATACCAAAACTAGGCAAAGATACAACAAAGAAAAAAACTATAGGCCTATATCCTTAATGAAACTAGATGCAAAGATACTAAGCAAAATACTTGTAAATCTCATACAGATGCACTTGAAAAAGATCATCCACCACAATCAGGTAAGCTTTATTTCAGAGATGCAGGGATGGTTCAATATATGTAAGTCAATAAATGCCATAAAACCTATAAATGATTGAATGACAAAAATCACATGTTTATATCAGTAGATCGAGAAAAGGCCTTTGACAAAATCCAACATGGATTCATGTTAAAAGTCCTAGAAGGAATTGGTCTAGAGGGAACATACCTCGACATCATTAAAGCTATATACAACAAACCCACAGCCAACATCATTCTAAATGGAGAAAAACTGGAAGCATTCCCATTAAAATCAGGAACCAGACAGGGTTGTCCACTATCTCCACTCCTTTTCAGTATAGTGCTTGAAACCCTTCCAAGAGCAATAAGAAAATAGAAGGAAATTAAAGGAGTACTAATTTGAAAAGAAGAGGACAAATTACCTCCATTTTTAGACAATATGATATTATACATAATGGATCCAAAAATATTCTACCTCAAAACTGCTAGAAGTAATGTATAGTTTCAGTAAAGAAGGAGGTTACAAAATCAACTTACAAAAATCAGTAGACTTTCTATATGCCAACAACAAGCAGTCAGAAAAAGCATACAAGGAAACCCTCCCATTCACAATATCTTCAAAAAACTAAATATTTAGTAATGACCTAACTAAAAACATTAAAGATCTCTACAATGAAAATTTCAAACCATTAAAGAAAGAGATAGAGGAAGACATTAAAAGATGGAAATATCTACCATGTTCATTGATTGGTAGAATCAATATTGTGAAAAATGACCATATTACCAAAAACTATGATTTAAAGGCAATGCTAACCAAAATACCTGTAAAATTCTTTACAGAGCTAGAAAAAAAATCATCCAAAAATTCATATGGAATCAGAAAACACCCCAGATAGCCAAAACAACCTTGGGCAAAAAGAACAATGCAGAGGGCAGATCTCAAATTTTATTACAGACCTGAAGAAATAATAACAGCATGATATTGGCACATAGACAGTGGATATAGACACATAGATCAGTGGAACACAACAAAAGACCGAAACATGAGCACATACATTTTCAGCCACCTGCTATTTGACAAAGGTGACAAGAACACAGAATGGAGGAAATACAGCATCTTCAACAAATGGTGCAGGCAGGACTAGATATCCACCTATAGAATGAAATTGGACCCTTATGTGTCACCCTGTACAAAACTTAACTACAAATGGAACAAAAACCTCGATATAAAACCTGAAATGCTAAAACTGCTAGAAGAAAACATGGACAATACCCTCTAAGATGTAGGCATAGGAAAGGACTTTCCTTAATTAGACAACCACTACTCAGGCATTAAGATCAACAATAAATAAGTGGGACCTCACTAGGATTCTGTACAGCAAAAAAACAACCAAGGAAGAAAAGAGGAAACCCAATGAGTGGAAGAACATCTTTACTAACTACACATCTGACAGAGGATTAATATCCAGAATATACAAAGAACTCAAAAAATAATATAAAAATAATATGACAAAATAAATGACCCAATAAAAAGATGGGCTAAAAAAAGATGGGCTATAGATCTGAACAGAGATGTCTCAAACAAAGAAATAAAAATGGATTAGAAATACCTTAAAAACTTCTCAACACCCTTAGTAATTAGAGAAATGCTGATAAAACTACTCTAAGAGTCCATCTTACCCCAATCAGACTGGCTAAAATTAAGAGGACAAAGGGCACCAAACACTTGTGAAGATGTGGAGAAATGGGAACACTCATTCACTGCTAGTGGAAAAGTAAACTAGGGCTGGCACTATGTAAGGCAGGTGAGGAACTCTTAAAAAATGAGTCTACTGTGTGACCCAGTTAGACCACTCTTTGGCATAAACCCAAAGACTCATCATACTGTAAAGATAACCGTATATCCTTGTTTGTGGCTGCTCTCTTCACAATAGTTGATGGAAACAACCTAAACTTCCCATAACTCATAACTGGATAACAACAATATGGTACATCTACACAATAGAGTCCTACTTTGCAGTAAGAAAAGACAAAATTATGAAATTTGCAGGTACATGGATGGAACTAGAGAGTGTTATACTAAGTCAAGTATCACAAAGGCAGAAAATCAAGTAATGTATGCTCTCCCTCATTTGTGGATTATAGCACCAATTCCCTATATGTGAGTATATATCCTGATGTAACACCAGGACCAAGAAAATGGAAAGAATACATGGAGATAAAGGAGAAATAGAGCCCAAAAGAGGGGGATAGTAAAGAGCACATGTTACTTGGAGGGAGGTGGGGAAAGTGGTAGTGGTGGGCTAGAAGGGGAGGATGGAGGTACATACAGGGAGCATGGTGGGGGGGTGAGGGAACTCAGGAGAAAGGGAAGGTGGGGATAATGGGGTTACTAGGGCTGTGGAAGAAGGAATGAGGTAGGAAGAAGAAGAAAGAATAGAGATGACTGGACATTGGGTACCTAGGGAATATAATGCCTCTGAGTCCCCATGAGAAATGCACATACACTGTCTGAATATTAGTTCACAGGTATACCTGGGGACTGTATAGCAAGTAATACAGTGCCAGACAGAAGACACCTCCCTTTGAGTAGTTGTAGTGATCCAAGAGAACCTTAAAATATCACAGGCTGTTGCTAAAGCTCTGGTTTATCTCTCAGAACTAGAAAATAAGACCTTACTGCTCAACACAGGACATACTTCAGAAACTGGATTTGGAGTAATGATGCAAGAAATGACCTGGAAACCTACCTGACATTTGTCTCTCATAATGCCGAAGACCTGACATTAACATGGGAAAGATGTATTGAGACCACACATGCAAGTGTACAGATGGCCTCTGGAATACCAGAGAGTGTTACCAAAGGCCACTAAACCAATAAAGCAAATGCGGGTCTCCTTGGTTCAAGCAAGACTCCACCGTCAGCACCAGCTACACCTCACCTGCCTGGAAATACTGTGCAGCAGAGGCAGCCATATGCTTGTATATCCCAAATCTAATTGGCTATTGGCTCTCTCCTTGGAGGAATAACCCACGGCTGATTCCACAAGCTTACATCCTCTATAGGTTAGGAAATGTTATAAACCACAGTAAGACTCTGTCATATTTAACAGGAAAAAATGTAATTCATGGATCAACATACCATCCAAAATATGTGTCTATAACAAAGTAACCTACCATAACTATTAGTGCTGTTTAAATACCTATATATCTAATTGCGTGTGCTTCATTAGTAGGATCGAAAGGTTATTCCTGGACAAACTGTCAGCCCAAGAAAGGAAACAGCCAGAATTTACCAGAGTCCAAGACAACAGCTCCAGAGAAAGTAGACTGTTTTGCTTCTCATCCACCTGTGCCCCTTTTCTAAGCCTAGGGAACAATCTGCAGAAGAGGGGGTGTGGTAGAATGTAAGGGCTGCGATTGGGGTGAATGGTGAAACTACAGCAGTATAGTCTGGACACTCATTTGATCAACTTATAAGCCCCCCACCCCGCTGGATGGTGGGCTGTGGGTGTTTGGGCACAACAGCCTGCAAATTGGTTTTACATGAGGGATGCTTGTACATACAAATTATCACTTATTGCTAAAAAAATGAAAAAAAACTGAGAGAAAGATGCAGGACAGTTATGGCAGAATAATGCATGATCTGGGATGGGGTGGGGTGGGGGGAAGGGAAAGGGAAATATGCCTGAACTGAATTGGAAAATGATGTATGAAATACACAAAGCATCAATAAAAAAATTTTAAAGAATGCTAAATAAAATGCACACTGCTGAGGGAGAAAAATCAATCAATGGTCCAACCCATCCTTAAAGCCTAATAACCATAATGCCCAATGCAGTGAACTACCTCTACTAATTCAGTAGTGGCATTGTTTTCTGGAAGCTAATCAACAGCTATCTAATTGGACTTAAAACCCTCTCCTTGGGAATGAACTCATGAGTGGCACAATAAACTCAATCAAATGCACATAGCTGAAGAGGACATTGATCCTAGATGAAACCCTATCTGTGTCGTATCTCTTGAAAGTAGAATTTACCATATGCTTAATATGGCATCTTGTATTTATAGATAAACATACTGTATACAACTTATCAAATAAGGTCCTCATTGCAACAGATGGAAGGTACTGCTCAGACCCACAACTGGTCAGAGCCAGAAAATATGTAAAATATGTATCTGAAACATGCCCAATACTGGGAGACACATGTACAGTTGAAACTCTACACCTAGGCCTTTCAGAACATAGGGGAATGAGGAGTGGAGATAAAATGAGTGCATTCCTCAGTTATCCCCAGTGAAGCTTATACAATAGAGTACAATATACACAGAAAGCCACAACTAATGGAGTTTTGAAGAATGGGAGCCTCCAGAGTGTGTGTCCCTGGATGGGACTCCTGTATTGAACCTCATTCATCTGCAGCTCAGGAATCATTGCAGAAAAAAGGGCGGAAAGATTATAAGAGCCAGGGCTAGTTCATGAACATAGGGGAGCCGAGTCTTGTCAGACTCCTGGAAGCTTGCACATGTGAACTTCTGGGGATGATCATATCAGGCACAAGATATATGCCAACTCAGACAAGGTCCCAGAGTGGAGCAAGAGAAATGGGTAGTGGGTTGGCTCTGGCATGAAAACTACTGGAGGCTGATTACTGCTGGGTGGAAGAGAGTAGGCTGTACTTAAGATTTATAGAATTGCTGACTAGACTCCAGGGGATGAATGCACAGAGGGACATCTGAATTCAAAAGCTTGAATAGATGGGACTTAACATGGATAGTGTAATGCATGAAATTCAGATGGAGGTTTGGGAGCATGAAGTGGGGTCCTAAATTTGAATGGGAGCCATTGTATGAAATGCACAAATGAACAATAAAAAATTTTAATTAAAACATGTAATTATTGCATTATTTCCTTGGATTAAATTACTGAAAGTGATACTTCTCGTTTTAAGCCTGTGTGGTGGCTGGAATGAGAAATGTCTCCAGTAGGCTCAAGAATCTGAGCATTTAGTCAGTTGTTGGTGCTCTTTGCAGAGGGTAATGGAATATTCAAGAGATATGGCCTAGCTACAGGAAGCACTTCACTAGGGGTAGACTTTTAGAGTTTATAGCACCCACCCTCTCTTTTCTTCCTATGAATACCTGAAGGCGTGACCTCCAGCTTTCTGTCCCAACTGCATCCTGCTATTATGACTCCTTACTATGATGAACTGTTATCTCTCTGGAACCATAAACCCAAAAAAACCCTTCCTTCTATGAGCTGTGTTGGCCATAGTGTTTTATCACAGCACTAAAGTTATAAATAACAGTCTATAAATATTTTTGAAGTTTTATGTATATAATCAAATGGCCTTCCACAAAGTCTACAAACAAATATGTGTCCATTTCCACATTCCAAAATGATCATTAAATTCTATTTCCTTTAATCAGCTTTCAAATTGATATTTCTTTAGTTTGAAGTAAAGTCAAACTCTTTGAATATCACTAGTTATTTGTATTTGTTTTCTTCTTTGTGACTTATTTTTAGTACTATTTGACCTTTTTCTTATTAGACTGTTCATTTTTATTGCCTTGTAAAACATCATGTGTTAAGTATATTTAAACTTATTTCTGACATAGACATTGCAAACATTTTCCTGAGGTTTAGAATTTTTGTTTCTCATGTGTTTTGTCTTGTAGGAATTTTTTAATTTATGTATTCAAAGTTATGTCATGCACTATAGTTTCATTTTTACATATAAATGTGTAACTGAAACTCAAATTGTCATCAGAGAATTTTTGTAACATTTTCTTCATGTTATCTCTATATACTATAATCATAGCTCTTTTATTTTCACAGTAATATGGATTGCACATATAATTCACATATACCCCCTGAATTTTACTTTTATAACAGCCAAATATTACCTGAATTATTATTCCCTCTAGCTAAAGAGAGCTATCATCTGATTGAGGGAAAGAAGGTGAAATCTGTATATAACTTTACCTTGAATCCCAATAAAACTCAGAAATGACCAAGCCCTCATATGCCAAAATCTAAGCAAAGGCAATAAGCAATCTTTTGGCTTCTGCCACATTGATAGACTCTTCTTAGTCTGAAGAGGTATTTAACTAATTTTCTTAGGCTTTTCGGGTACGCATTTTAAAGGGCTATTTCTTCCTCATCCATTTAAATAACCATACCCCCTGCTTGGTTTTTTTTGTGTGTATGTGTTTTATTGAATTGTCCAAGACTTTCATAATGATGTTGGCCACAATGGTGATAAGAAGTAATCCTGTCTTGTTCTTAATTTTAATAAGGATTCTTTGTATCACCATCAATTATAATATATCTGCTATTGTTATACTGTTTTCGCATAAAGGAAGTATTCTCCTACTGTAGTTAAATGTCTTTAACAGTTTGAGTGTTGAATTTTCCTTGAGTACCCTTTTGGTATCTATCAAGATAATCCTATGAGTTTTTCTCTCAACTATTAACATAATTAATTTTATTTCCTGACTGAAATCCAAACAAAATGAGTGAAAAGGAGTCTTCAGAATATGCTTCCCTACAGAAACATAAATTTTAGTAACAATTCACATAAGAAATTATCTTCATAAGTATTAAAGCAACCATGTAACAACTCAGTAAAATACAGAAATAAAATATACAGAGAAGTATAAGTAGGACACCTTTATATTACCTGAACTATTGTTACCTCAACCATGGGCAGCATGGACTGGAGATATGTATCATCTGATTGAAGAGGAGGAAATGAGCACAGTGCTTAGCCTTGATCGTTAGCAAGAGGCCTGCCACAATAAATTCACCAATGAGCAAGCACCCACATTCCAAACCTTGAGCCAATGCCATAGGCTAACCATCAACACTTAACCCTACTCCTCCAGACTTCAGATCTATAGTCTATACCACTTTCAGGTGACTTCAGCTCCCTGTGACTCTGCAAAACCCACAGTAGCAGAACATCTCTTAGAGGTTTCAGGGTCATCCTAGTGTCACACGAGCCATAGTTGCCCCTCAGTGCAACCATAGAAGACACAGGTTTCGGGAGACGCCATAACGCGCCAGGCCAGGATCGAAAGGTTATTCCTGGACAAACTGTCAGCCCATGAAAGGAAACAGCCAGAATTGACCAGAGTCCAAGTCAACAGCTCCAGAGAGAGTGGACTGTTTTACCTCTCATCCACCTGTGCCCCTTTTCTAAGCCTAGGGAACAACCTGCGGAAGAGGGGGCGTGGTAGAATGTAAGGGCTGCGATTGGGGTGAATGGTGAAACTACAGCAATGTAGTCTGGACACTCATTTGATCAACTTGATTGAACAAACAACCTGTCACCCCCCACTGGATGGTGGGGCTGTAGGTGTTTGGGCACAACAGCCTGCAGATAGGTTTTGCATGAAGGATGCTTGTACTCATGGATTATCACTTATAGCTAAAAATGAAAAAAAAAACTGAGAGAAAGATGCAGGACAGTTATGGCAGAATGCATGATCTGGGATGGGGTGGGGGTGGGGGGGAGGGAAAGGGAAATAAGCCTGAACTGAATTGGAAAAAATGTATGAAATGCACAAAGCATCAATAAAAAACTAATTTAATTAGAAAAAAAAAAAAGAAGACACAGGTTTCAACCCTCCCTATAGGCATATAAGCTCCATGTCCACACCAAAAATATCAGCGGATATGAATCTAGGTTCATGAACCAACCAGCAAATGGCAAACACTAAGCAAGCTGACTAGGTTAAATAAATAAAAAAGAGCAGCAAGAGAAAAGGAGCAAATAACATCCAATAGAGGTTTTATTTTTTGTCTTCTTGAGATAGGGTCTCTCTGTAGATCCAGCTGTCCTGGAACTTGCTCTGTAGGCCAGGCTGGTCTTGAACTCACAGAGATCCACTTGACTCTGCCTCCCAAGTGCTAAGATTAAAGGTGTGCGCCACCAAGCCCAGCCCAATAGAGTTTTAATATGGCTAGTAGTATGCAAATTTCTTAGCAAACACCTTGCAAGCCAAGAGAAAGAGAAATGATGCTGTCAAAGTGCTGAAGGAATACCTACTTAAAGCTGTCCTTCAGAAAGTAAAAGGAGGTAAATACTTCCCACACAAACAAGAGTTGATGGAGTTCAGATTATTTATGGAATAACACAATCCTTGAAGTTGAAAAAAGGATGCTATTATAACATCTAAAAGTATAGAACACCAGTATTTGGGAGGCAGGGGCAAGTGGTTCTCTGTGAGATCAAGGCCAGACTGGTGTACTTAGTGAGCTAAAGATGAGCTGTGGGAGACCCTGTTAAAAAATAAAATAGTATAGAACACAGAAATAAAAGTAAGCACTCAAATTCAGAATAAGCTAATACTTTAATGGTAGTCTATAATAATTTGCTAAAGGGTATGAAATGTAAACAAAGATGTAAACATTATCATTGAAATAAAAATATGACTTAAGTGGTGCACTCCTTTGATCCCACCACTTAAGTGGATCTCTGTGAGTTCAAGGCCACCCTGGTCTGCATAGCTAGTTCCAGGCCAGCAGGGGCTACAGAAAAAATAAAAATGGTTATTACAATCTTCATGCTCCTTTGTCTACAATGTTCCCTGAGCCTTAGGTAGAGGGGCTGCATTATAAATGTATCAGTTATAGCTAGGGACCCCACAGCCACTTGGTCTCTGAATTTGACAACTGTAAATCTATACAGTAGTCTCCATCTGTTTCAAAGGAAACATTTTTGATGAGAAATCAGAGCAAATTTACCTATGGCTATAAGTATTAAGTGTTTAGAATACAGTTTGAAATTATGCCCATTTAGGAAAATGATAGTAGAGTATATTGTCCAGTCTATGGTCCTTCCAGCTATGAGTATTTGCTTAGGTTTACAGGAAGAAGCATTAATTCCCTCCCATTGAATGAGTTTTAAGTCCAATTAGACAGCTCTTCGTTATGCTCAAGATGAAAGTGCCACTACTGCACCGCTGAGTATATATTGCTGGGCCAATCATTATTGTGGTTCAAAGATTTTACTACTGGCCAGGAGTATTGATTGCTCTTCTCTCTTGAAAGCTTGCACAGCACCTTTTGGTACTATGAAAGCTTATACTCAGAGAGGATCCAGAGGACAATGACGAATGTGGATAGTGTCTTCTAGTCATGACAGCGAAGCTGCACCCATGAAATCTCAACATGCTTGTCTTAAAAACAACCTGCATAATAACAACATGACCTGGCATGCCAACATGGATGGAGGAAATTTCAAATGGTCACACCTCTAGATTAAGAGTTACAGGCAGTCCATAGCTGCTGAGAGAAGGAGAATCACTTTCCTTCCAGGATGAGCTCCCTGATGGATTATCCAATACCAAGTGATCATCCCTAAACTCATGTACATTAAATGAGCAGCACTGAATATGCTCAGCAGATCTCTATGTGGGCATGGGGGAGGGAGCAAAACACTAGTAATTAAGGAAGAGGTCATACATTTGAGAGGGTGGTGTTAGAAGGAAGAAAAGATTTGGAAATTATATAAATACAGTAACCATATATAAAACTGACAAAATATATAATATTTAAACTAATATTTTCAATTGGGATTGGGCACCATATAGTGACTTATGCTCTGAAATTTCTCTCTAATCACCTCCGTCTATTGAAGCTTCTTTGAGAAGGGATGAAAGCTATACTTAACTATAAGTTTAAGGGTATGTTTTTGAAATTTAGTTTAAAATTGTACCGGTATAGGGAAATGGCAGTAGTAGGTTTTCCTAGGGCATATGAACTCTTCAGCTAGGACAATTCCAATATGAATGGGAGAAATTTCACAAGGTCTAAATCCCTAAAGATCTAGAGATAAACAAAGGCTGATGAGAGAGGTACCACCAGTTTCAGAAAGGAGCTCCTGAAAGATTATCTAGTACCAAGTGGTTATCCCTAAAAACATGTACAAACTAGTCCAGCTAAATGGACTCAATAATTTTTTTTTTTGGTCTTTTCGAGACAGGGTCTCCCTGTAGCCCCAGCTGTCCTGAAACTCACTCTGTAGACCAGGCTGGCCTTGAACTCACGAAGATCCATCCGCCTGCCTCTGCCTCCCGAGTGCTATGCCTAGATACACACACACACACACACACACACACACACACACACACAGTGTGTGTGTGTGTGTGCAACAATAATAATTAAAGAAGAGAAGAGGAAATTGAGAGTGAACAGGAAGGAACATGGGAGGATACATAGGGAAAAATGATTAAAAAGAGTACTCAAGTATGACATTCCCCAAAATAATAATAAATTTAAATCAAAAAGTTTCAAAATGGAAGGACCAGAGTAAAAATCAGTTCTTTTTTAAATAGTACCTATGTTCTTATTGGTTAAAAATAGTCAGTTGCAGGATTTATATGTACATCTCATGATAGCCAAAAAGCAAAAGCCATATGAAATAAACAAAAAAGGAGTAAAGAACCAAAGCATACCAATAAATAAAATCACTTCACTGCAAAGGAAGATAGCAATGGAAGAAAATGGTAACAAAGAATGTACAAGCAGAGAGAAAACAATGAGAGAATTGCCAGCATCAAGTCCTCAACTCTGAGTAAATACTTGAAATGCAATCTTTTCAGCTTATATGGAACTTTGTCCAGTATAGAATACATGGTAGGCCAGAACATCTTACAAAGTTTCAGAAGATTGAAAATATGTCAAATGTATTTCCTGACCACTATTTTGTAAAACTGGATATCATTACTAGGAAGAACTTAGAAAAAAATCAGAAATATATGGAGACTAGACATACTCCTGGACAACAAATGGCTCAATGATTAAATTAAAAGGGACATTTTAAAAATTACATCTTGAAGTAAACAAAAATAGAAACAAAGCATACCACCTTTTTTCTGATGCAGCAAAAGAAGTTCTAAATGCCTACATAAAAGAAATAACCTGATGTTTCATTTCAAGGGGCAAGGCAAATAAAAATAAAGTTCCAAGTTAGCAGAAAGATGGACATAATGAAGATCAGAGCAGGCGTTTAAAGAGATGAATCATTGGTTGAGAGCTCTGTCTGCTCTTGCAGAGGATACAAGTTCAGTGTCCAGTGTCCACATGGTGGCTAACAACCATACAAAACTCCAGTTCCAGGCGACCCAGCTCCCTCTTGTGGCCTCCACAGACATTGCATGCATGCCTGCACTTACATACATGCAGGCATAACATTCATACACATAAAATAAATGAAATATTTTTAAAAATAGGAAAAGAACCTGGGCATGGTGGTACATGCCTTTAATCCCAGCACTCGAGAGGCAGAGGCAGGAAGATCTCTGTGAGTTCGGGGCCAGCCTATTCTACATAGCAAGTTCCAGGCCAGCTGGAGCTACAGGGAGAACCTGTCTCAAAAAGACCGAAAATTAATAGAATAAAATAATAAAATTAAATGAAATCAGAGCAGAAATAAATTGGAAACTATAAACTAATAGAAAAGAACCATAAAAATGAAAAGTTTTTTTTCTTAATAAAATTAGAATCTGAACCCTTTAACTAGATTAAGGGAAAAAGAGAATACTTACATAACTAAAATCAGAAATGAAAGAGGAGAAATTATTTAAACTAATCTGATAGAAATATAAAGGATCATGGTATGAAGAGTTTTATACCAACAAAAGGCTAATCTAGAAAAAAAAAGAATTCCCTACACAAGTAGATTTAAAGAGACTGAAAAAAGACAAAACGGAAAGTTAACAGAGCAATGAGCAAGATTTAGTCACTAATAAGTATGTCCTGCTAAAAAATGCCCAGTATGCTATAGCATACTGAATTATAACAAATATTTTAATAATTATTATCAGTATGTCTCAAACTAGACCAAAATACTGAAGAAGCAGTTTTCAAACACATTTTATGAGGATAACAATGCCTTAAAAATAAAATCAGATATAGGTACTTAAAAATACAATGCAGGGCAATAATTTTGGTGAATTACTGATGTAAGAATTTTGGTGAATTAAGATGCAAGAATCTTTGGCAAATATAGGTCCCTATGAAGTTGGAATGAACACTGAAGGCTGGGAAGAGTGGGAGAGAATGGGTTTAAAGAAAGATCTGATAACAGATACCAAAACATAATTTGATAAAAGGAAGACCTTACGGTGTTCTATAGTTCAGTAGAGGGACTACAATTCACAATAAACTATTCTATAATTTATGAAGATGTAGAAGAGAGGAGCTGAGATGTTCCAGTCAGAAAAAAAATGTAAAATCATTAAAATAAAGAAATCAGACCTAAGTGGCTAAACAAATGACATAGCAGTTAACAGAATGTGTTCTTGCGACGACCTGAGCTCCATTTCCAGCACCCTTATCAGGTGGCTCATAATTAGTGTTAATTCCAACTTCATAGGGACCAGATACCTCCAGCCTCTGTGGGCGCATGAACTCACATTTGCACATATTCCCTCACAGACTCACACATTCATATAATTTTTAAGTTAATGAAAATAAATCTTTTCAGAAAAATCACACCTACAATTTTGAAGGAAAAAGGAAGCCTTGAAGAGTCTAGGAAAAATAATTCAGACAAATAAAATCAGTAAAGCTGAAAGATACAAAATCAACACAAAAATAAGGATGAAGCATCTGAAAAGGAAATAAAAGTAAGTCCTTTAGGCTGGGTTTGGAGGTGCATATTTTTTTAAAGAAAAACACATTTTATTGAAGTTTTGTGCATTTCATACAATATTTCTTAGTCAAATTTAGACCCATTCCCCCTTCCATGCCCCCGTCCACCCCTCCAGAGCTCATGCATTTTTTTTCTCAGTCATTTTTAAGTTTTTCGATGCAGAAGTTTACTGTTTGTCTTTGAGCAGGTCTTTTTTGTTTTTGCTGTTCCCTACAATTTGTATTGCTCAAAAATATGTATATATACATGCCACACATATACCAAAATTATGGCTTCTGAAGATAACCTATATGTTACTTCCAGAACATGTTTAGCATTCACATTTTAACTGTACAGTTGTATGCAGGTAAAAAGAAATATTGCTTATAATTCCTACATTACATAGCAAGTTGATGTATTTTTAATGTACCTTTCTTGCGTTTTATTTATTTTTATTTATTTTTTATAAGATCTCAAGCTTTATATCTAAAGTACAATTTCTCAGGCCTTACTGATTATTTCTGGTTATATTTTCCTTTTGGATGCTTAAGGCCACACAGTTAGCCCAGATTAACCAAGGCTTTTGTTTTCTCAAGGTCATTTGAGGATCTGGTCCTCAGGGGTCACTTGAGTTTTTTGGGGGGAGGGGTAGGAACCCCTGACTCCTTTTGGCTTTTCATTTACCAGTTCCATCCACTTGAGGACAAAATCAGGTCTTGCTAGACCAGGCTTCCCTTTTTGAAGCATGAGCAGGCTTTCCTCTTTATAGACTGGACACTGGTTAAAGTCCCATTAGTGGATCTCCAAGACCTCCCTAAACAGGAAGACTGGCGACCCACATTTGCAGGACATTTCAAGAGGTGCCCCCATGCATAGTTCCCTGAGACTTAGTTGACCTCTGAGGGCAAGGAACAAAGTTATCCCTTAGGTCCCTCGGCCAAATTGGTATAGACGTTAAATATGGTCGTTAAGCACCCAGAAAGATTAAGTTACACCAGTCTGATACATCGTGGAAGTGCATACTTTTAAACACAGAGTTAGGTCATAGAAGCAAGAATATGTGAGTTTCAGGTTAGCCTCATCTACATAGTGGTGAGTTCCAGTCCAGCCAGGGCTAAATAGTGAGACCTTATTTATATATAGCCAGGGTTATATATAATTGAAGTTGTTAAAAATGGTTAAAAATTAAAGAGTAGAGCCGGGCGTGGTGGCGCACGCCTTTAATCCTAGCACTTGGGAGGCAGAGGCAGGCAGATCTTTGTAAGTTCAAGGCCAGCCTGGTCTAAGAGCGAATTCCAGGACAGCTGGGGCTACAGGGAGACCGTCTCGAAAAGACCAAAAAAAAACAAAAAATTAAAGAGTAAAACTTAACCAAGCCTAACACTGTAAACTGTAAAACAGGTAGGAAAGAAATAGAAAGGGAGACAACCACCTGCAAATACAATTCATCTTCATGAAGTGGACCAATTAATATTGTTAAAATATCCATGTCACCTACATGATCTGCAAAATCAATGCTATTTTTTAGCTTTAATATTTTTATTTTTCTACATGTGTGTATGCGTCTGGGTATGTGCCAAGTGTGTGGGTCCCTGTGGAAGCCAGAAAAAGGCATTAAATTCCTTGGAGCTGCATTTATAGGCAGTTGTGAGCCACCCAACAGGGGTGCTGGGAACCAAACTAAGATACTTTGGAAGAAGCCAGGTGTGGTGGTGCACGCCTTTAATCCTAGCACTTGGGAGGCAGAGGCAGGTGGATCTTTGTGAGTTCAAGGCCAGCCTGGTCTACAGAGTAAGTTCTAGGCCAGCTGAGGCTACAGGGAGACCGTGTCTCGAAAAGACCTCCCCCCAAAAAATGATACTTTGGAAGAGCAGGAAACAGTCTTAACTTGACTCATCTCTCCAGCCACTCAATATAATCTTTATTCCAATAACAATTTACATAAAATATTATATAAAGAACTATTGGCAATAATAATGGATCTGTAGACCAATAGAAACAAAACAGAGAACTCATAAAAAAAAAAAATCAAGTGTTCCATGAGTGAGAGCTTTGGACCTCTCCCTTGAGCTAAACCTCTGGTCCTCTCCCATGAATATGGAGTTGTGGTCCAAGCCTATGAAGCTGGAGTTGTGGTTCACTGCCTATGAAGTAGGGATACAGTGCTTTCCCCTCCCATGATCCTGAGTTGTGGAAATCTCATGTGAGCTGGAGCTATGGTCCCCTCCCAGGAACCTGGAGTCCTGTGATTTTGAAACTGAGGTCCCCTCCTGTGAGCTAGAATTGTGGTCACCTCCAACAAACAGGTTCCTAGTGAATAGGAGCTGTGGTCCCTTCCTGTAACCCCAGAGTTGTAGTCCTATCCTAAAAGTTGGAGCAGTACCCATCTCCCTCATGAACCAAAGTTGTGGTCTTATTATGTGAACTGGAGTTAGGTGCCCAACTCCCCCACTGCCAGCTGGAGTTCAGGTCCCCTTGAATGAGCCTGAAACATTGTACCCCTATTGTGAGCCAAATTTTCACATTCCTCTGATGGTAAGCTGATGGTAGAGCAGAGCTTGGAGCACTCCTGACGTTGGGCAGCACTTTCAGTCCTCTCTGACTACATTCCACACAGACCTATCCACTGATTTCCCAGGTTGTGAATGGCAGAGCTTTACTTCTTATACTGGGGACAGGGGAGGCCTCTATTATTTGCAGATTCTATTCTTCAGAAGACTGACTTTCTGGAATGGACCTCCCACCTCCCATGAGGCCCAGCAGCAATCCTCACTCCAAACGTGGTCCTTGATGTTGGATTTCTCTCATTACTAAGAATCAAAGGTTTTCTGTTATTTTTCTATTATTCTTCTACAGCCCAGTAAACCTTCACCTAAACCCTAATTGAACTTTTACATATAAAAGTCACAGTCTGCGGAGTTAAAAAATAGAAAAAGAAAGTACTATAATAATTAAGCTGATTCTATCCTCAAACTAAAATATACACTTGTATCTTAGAATATGAATTTGGAATTTTATGTCTTCTATAATTTTTAGTATTATTTACTGTCAAAACTGTACTACTAAGTTTTAAAAATATTGTGAAATTTGTCACTGTTCCTTTTTTTCGTCACTGTTCCTATAGTGTGAGTTTCCCATTCAGTCCCTTTCCAAATTCTGCAACCTATACAAAATCTTTTAATGTAATCATGTTACATCTTAAAGAAAGCAATGCCAATTAAATATTTTTTAAAATTTTACAAGTGCTTTCAGAGTGATAATTTGCAATAAAGATTCCAGGACCTTCTCTTCAAAAAATGGTACTGGATCATTTAGATATTCATAATAGAAGAATGAAATTAGATCTTTATAATTTTTAAATCAGATCAAAGTTACATAAAGACTTTATGCAATGAAAAAAGCTATAAAACTAATAGAAAATAGCATTAGGGAAAAACATCATGACATTCGTCTAGATAACAATTTCTTACACTTTTTTTTTTTTTTGGTATTTTTGGTTTTTTGCGACAGGGTCGCGCCTTTTAGTACCAGGTGGTCCTGGGAAGCTCACTCTGTAGACCAGGCCAGCCTTGAACCCACACGAGATTTCCACCTATCTCTGCCGCCCAGTGGCTGGATTACCAAGGCGTAGCCACCCCACCCTGGCTTACAAATGCATTTTTACTGGTGGAGGACCTATCCCCACGTGCTTGCTCTCCTCTACCGATTTGCGAGGCCGCGGCCGGCGGATCTCCGTGCGTTCAAGGCCAGCCTGGTCTACAGAAGTGGGTTCGCGAGGGACATCCAGAGACTACAGGGAGACCCTGTACTCAAAAAGACAACAAAAATGACATATTGTTTGAGCATAGAAATATATTTAATCTGATTTAAACCTCATTCCTTTAAATTTATATTCATCACAACCCATGGTACCAACCCCCCCATTACTATGTTCATTTTTGTACTTGTTTTTTCAGTTCCCATCACTATATTACAATTCAAATACTCAGCATTCTCTTCTTTCACTTATTCTCTTTATTGACACACAGGGTCTCCTTGTACCGAGCCCAGCGTACCTGGAATTTGCTATGTAATTCTACTGACCCTGTAGCCCGGAAGAATCCGAACTCCGCCTGCATTCATACCTCCGGTACATTCTAAAAAATTCAAGTCATGGTGGCCAACACACAGACCCCAGCTTAGGAAAATTAATTTTAAACCCTGGCCTTCAACCCTTTGGAGCACCCCTCCCTCCCCCGCTAACTCTATCTGTCGTTCCCGCCCGCTTGTTAACCACCGCAATTTCCCTTCCACTCTTGCTTTGCGCGCCTTGACGCACCCATCCACCCCCCGTTCTGCCCTTCCCCGCCCCTGGTGGCCCCCTCCCCCGTCCCTCACCCAGCCCTCACACCACTTTTTTTCTTGGGGCATCCGGTTTAATACCACAAACGAATGAAGCCTTGTAAATTTTCAGTGAGATGATTAACCTGAATGCTGAAAGGGCATTAAATGAAATAGCCAGAGTGACAAAGTATTAGGTAAAAGTGAACTGATAAGAAGCGGAAAATGGCAATGGGGTGGGTACCCAGCACTGGTAGGACACAAAATCATTCGAATTAAAAGACAGAGGAATTATAGTATTATAGATAATATAGTATATATATATATATATATATCTATGTATACAAGGAATGGGGACTACAAATAACATACTATGTTTCTTAATTTGCTGTCAAACGACTCGCTTTTAATGATTCTTCTACCATTATGGACTCTGGCGGTCCTTTATCTGTTGTTCATACCCGGATTCCGTCCCGTCCCCCCTGTGTTGTTTCTTCTCCCTCTCCTTTCACAGCTCCTTTCCTCATAGGCCTCCCATTCCAACTTTTCGGTGCCCAACTTACCCCCCCCTCCCCCGCCCCCCCACTCCACCTCCCCCTGTCATGCACTGTTCCATCCACTCGCCGTCCTCTGTGTCCACGACACTGCTTCTTCATACGAAAAGGCTGCCTAGTCTTAGTGTGTTCTCTTCCCTTACACGTTGTTGCCGTACGTATGTCCCCACGTGCTACCTTTTCGATTCTTCTCTTTCCGTTCTCCGAATCTTTTTACCGCTCACAAAAAGGAAAGCAAGAGAACACTTTCAGGTTCGGGCGAGTTATTTCCGCTGCCCCACGTGGGACCTGCGCGCTGGGCTCCGCAATGTCCGCCCTTGGGTTCGCTTGAAGAGTACCGATTCGGTATACCAGCCCCCGCCCTCCCCGGTTCACAAACTTTCCCCTCATTCATCGTTTCGCAGGGGCTACCACCCCTCTTCTAGATTTCACTGGAATTGCATTATATGATGCACTTACATAGATACAAAGCTAACAACTATGTATAATAAAATAAATAAATCAAATTAACTGATGTCGTCTTTCTTTTTTTCTTGGAATCTGTCCTGTGTGTATTTGTTGGCATGTATGTCCAGTGCCACCCCCTGGTCCTCTGCCCCCTGCTGAGGGGCCGTCCTCGCTGGCCCCCGCTGCTCTGGGGCCTGGCGTTGTGGGCTTGTTCGCCACCACTCTGGGTGCTGCGCCTCCCCGCCGGGTTTGTCTAGCCCGCGCCCAAACCCCATGTTCTTACAAACCAATGAACACATATCTCTACGACCATATAACTAAAATTTTTAAATAATAGCTATCACTTGTTTGTTCTTCGGGAAAAACTAAAAACGTCTCACGAAACCTCAACATTTTCTTTTTCTTTTCATAAATTTTCAAAAAAATTCATTGAAAGTCTTCAATCTAATTATTTTTCAATTTGGTGTTTGCTTTTCTATTTTGGTTTGGTTTTGGATTTCTATCTGATTAGAAGACCTGATAGAGATCCATTAACAAAATTTCTGTTGTTGACTTTGGAAACTTTTTGTCATTTTTTTTTGTTGTTGTTGTGCTTTTTTTTTGGTCTTTTGAGACCAGGGTCTCCCTGTAGCACACCCAGCTGATCCTGGAACTCGCTCTGTACAACAAAAGTTCCTCACGCTTTGGATTTATTGTCTTTTGAGGCAGAGTCTCAATGTCTCTATGGGTGTTTTCCAGAAGAGCGGTGAAACTCAGAATACTTCCTGCCTTGGGTTTTCCAGAAGTGTTGGATTACGAATGGGTCTAGCCCACAAATCCAGCCCTTCAAAAATAATTATTTTCTTCTAACCTTTCCTGAGATTATTTTTAAATTTGTTAAGGATTCTAGATTTATAACATTTTCATTTTCTGTCCCTCCCTCTTTAAATTGTGTATAGCATGTCTAAGGGGAAGCGAAAGACAGTGATTTAAACCACAGCCTCGGAAAACCCGTCTAGTCTAGGTTTTAATTTTTCTTTGGCAATTTTACTTAAATTCTCTGAAAATTTCCAATTTAAAAATAGAACTTACTTCAGCAGCTTCTGTACTATACTTCTAGTGGGAAAATAGTTTAATATGTAAAGTGCAGAGCGGAACAGCCCTAAAATATATTTAGACCTCATCTATAATTGTATTAGTTTCCTAAGTCTGCCATATACAAATAAGCTTTGTTTCTCTGTTATTCTCTATTTGTAAGGATATTGTCACAGTACTTAGGGTCCACTCTAATCCAGTATGACCATATCTTAATCATATCTGCAAAGACCCTATTTTCAACCAGGTCATATTCTCAGTTTGGGAATGGACATGAATTTCAGGAGGATACTACTCAAACTATTATATTGAACTTCTAATACATCTTCTTTCCTTATTCATTTTTTTTATTTATGCCTTTAATCTTTATTGATTCCATTTTGAACAGAGTCTTGCTATGTATCCCTGACTGACCTGGAACTGTCTGTGTAGACCAGACTGAACTAGAACGCACAGAAATCTGAATGCCTCTCCTTCCTGAGGCTGGTGTTGCACCACCACACCCGCTACTCATAATCTTGAAGTACGATCGACGACCATGAATTTAGTAATGTATATATAGTTCTATTTAAAACCTGTACACCTGTCACATTATAATTTGTCTGTTTCTTTGATGTTTCTCTTTTTTCGTCTCACTTCCTTCATTGATCTATAACTAATTGTGTACTATCTTTTCATGATTATGTTTTAAAGGCATCTATCTTTATGATTTGTCTTCTGCATTTTTTTATTTTGCCAAGGCATAATGAATTTGGCTTATTGAATATAAGTCCCTAAATTGTTACTATCCTGCTTTTCAAAATAACATATGATTGAAATTTCGATTTTATCATTGACCTTAAGCCATTTAGTATGTTTTTATATCACATACATTTATTTCATGATTTTACCTATGGTTCTAGAATGATAGATAGAGTCATGAGAGTCAGATCATAATTAGGGAATTATATGGGATAAAAATTGTTGATGTAACTTCTTTTTTCTTTGTGGGTCTTTTTTAAATTTTTATTGAGTTTTTTTTTTTTTTCTTAGTTTCTTTTTTTTTGTCTTAATCAAATTTAGACCCTGTTCCCATTCCATTCCACCCCTCAAACTCCCCACTGGACCTCATGCATTCGGCCATACATTTTAAGTCCTATCCCGTCAAGCATTTGTACCCAAAAGTCCCACAGCACAAGTTCATCCAATGGAATCTATTCACCCTACCTAGAGATCTTAAGGAAGGGCTACTCTCCCTCACCCAGCAATAACAGTCCTCAAATAGGTGTCAAATCTAAAGGGCTAAGCGCTGACCCCAGCACCCGTTTCTGCAGTTCTGTGTTGGGTCCTTGTCTGGTTGAGTTGACATGGGTCCTGTGCTCAATTCCACCATTGCGCAAGTTCGCATATGCAAGCTTCCAGTGGCCTGAAAAGCTTCTACTATGCTAACTAATCTACTGCTGGATTCCTTTGTTCCCCATCTTTTCCCTTCCCCACAAATATATGTTGTGCCCCTCAGTTTGTGGGTATCATAGCACCAATTCTTTATTTGTGAGTATATATCCTGATTAACACCAGGAACTAGGAAAACGGAAAGGATAATAGGTGGAGGTACACGACCACGACAGACCCCGAAAGAAGGGGCCCAGCTAGGGAACCGCTGTTTGGCCATGGGCCGCGAATGGGGACAAGTGGCCGCGTGTGCCACTTGGCGGGGCCGGCGGGAGGAACATGACCGGGGGCATAGTGTGGAGGGGGAATTCAGAGATGGGGCTGGTGGAAGCAGGGTATACTGAGAAAAGGCAAGAAAGGGGAGTGTGTGTGTCATGGGGACGCACTGGGCCTGATGAAGGGAGGAGGGAAGGAGGTTAGGGGGAAAAGAGTAGAGCTGAATGGATCTTGGGGAGCTAGAAGAAAGCCCAGAGGGATATGCTATGGGCGCCTGAGACCCCATGAGAAATGAACATACAGTGTCTGAACATTAGTGCATAAGTATACCTGGGCACTCGAGCATGAAACTCAGATCTTAGACATAAGATAAAAGCCAACACCCTTTTAAGTGAGTTCTGAGAGTGCTCAGCTTGAAGACCCCCCAAATAACACAGTTCAAAGCCTCTTCATTATCTCCCTGAACTAGAAGATAAGACCCTGCTGCCGAAGCAGTGGAGCAGGGAACTGACCTGGAAGCCTTTAAAACCCTGAAGTTTTAGCTTTCATAATGCTAGGTGATAATAGGCTAAGTGCTAAGGGAGAAAACTAATCAATGCCAACCCATCCCTAAACCCTAACAACCATAATGACCCTCACAGCAAACTGCCTCTAGTGGTGCAGTAGTGACACTGTAATCCTGGGGGGCAGTAGGTGGGGGGAATCAGTAGATATCTAATAGGCTTAAAGCCCTCTTGATGGGAGCATACTCATGGTTGGCAGTGTAAACTCAGCCAAATACACAAGGCTGGAGAGAACATAGATCCTACAGAAAACCTTGTATATTTTGATAAGCTAATCTAGACAAGCAAAATTTTATTACTGTAATGTTAAATATGTTATTATATTACAACAGCATACTGTAAAAAAAACCCACTACCTCAAAGAAACTTCTTTTATTTTACAAACCAGGATGTAGTCTACGACTGCAGAATCCACACACTGGTCAGACTCAGTGATATACATCTTAGAGATGCCCAGTCCTAAGGTGACATAACTAAGTTGAAAGAAGCCCTAAGCCCTCGCCTAAGGTCGGGAAACATTCTATGCTGAGGGCAGAGTAAAACCTATTCCATCCCCCGATCAATGCCCACCTTTGTAAGCTTCTTTATATTTCTACACAGCCCTTCCCCCAACGACTACCAATTTTTAAAGACTAAGAAGAATTCAGAGGTGGGTGTACCCTGGGTGGGGAAGATTATCGCCCTATATTAAACTTCACCCACTCAATAGCTCTTTTTTGAAGGCTCTTTAAATATAAAATTATTTTAAATGGTTCATGAATACTTGGTAAAAGGGTGTGGTGTGCTTTGGGCAGGTCAGACAAATTTACAGATACAAGTGTTTTCATAGTTAACTTTATAATAGTAATTCAGTTTTGTTGTGTTTGCTTTTTTTATTATTATTACAATGCAAAAGGTGCTCGTTGACAACCCAACATTCAGTCTTATTTTTCTTCCTGTATCAAAGGTCTGTTTGATTATTCCATGCATTTGTTGCCACTCTGGCACATCTCCCATTTAACTAGATTCTGGCTGTTGTGGTGTGTGTGTCTGCAGAGCAGCTGCTTCTCTTCTTCCTCTTCCCTCTACATAGAAGAGAGATATTAGCTAGAATTTGAACACCCATTTTATACTATAACTCATCATAGATGCTTCTCAACTCACAATGGAATTATACCTCAAATAATCTCATCACATATTGTATGGTGTGAATGTACCTAACACAATCTATATAACATCACAGCTCACTGTAAAATGAAGGTCATTTCTTCTAAGAACATAGCTGATGGAGAGCTAACGTTCACTACTGCTATCCAATATCAGTAGAGAATGATATTGTATATTCCTAGACTAAGAAAAGGGAAAAATTCACATTTTTATTTACAATGTCTTCCTGAATTGATATTATATCATCGTAATGTCAAAACTTGTAAGTGAAACTATCGTTAAGCTGGGTACATTCTATATACTGATGACAGCAACACAGGAAGACATCTAAAATTTGAATAACTTTAGTATAGTCTTTCTATTTCCCTAGGTTGCCCTACCCCAGTCTCCCGTTTCCGTACCACTGCTCTTTTCGGCTTTTTCTTCTGTGATGCCCCCCTCCTCCCCACCTCCTGGTAGCTGCTCCTGCCAGTTCCATCGGCTTGTACTAAGCGTTCCAGTTTTCCTCATTACTACTTGTTTGTTTTCCTCCGGCCCTTTGTTGAGAAAACACACACTCGTCCTAGCCTTTCTGTTCTTGTCGTTTTCTACCCTTTGTCCGATCCCCCCTGCCTTTGTTATACTTCCATCCTCTTTGTGCATTTCCGTTTTACTTTTCCTTCCTCCCCTATGTCCATTTTTCTCTTTTTCTTCCTTCAGTTGGCTCAATCGCTTGTTTCCCCCTTTTTCTTACTCTTCTAACTTGCGCCCCTGTCTTAGTCAAAAAACTCGTTCTTACTCTTGCGCTGCCCGTGTTCTGGCGCATGGCCCGTTGTGTTCCCTTCTCGGGTCCTTGTTTTCACTTACTATTGAAACTTTGTAAAACTTTCGTAGAACATATCCCATTGCGGTGTTTTATTACAGGATACTATATTTTCTGGCATTCTTCCAGAAGTTCCCAGCCATACATCTGATGACCTAGCTGAATGTTCCACAGCTATGTCAAAACCGAATTGATCTTGAACTGCCTTAAATCTGCTTCCTTTAGTGTTTATTTTGGTTAATGGTTACACAAACAAATTTGATATCCTCTTTCTGTCTTTCTACCTAACTATATTTCCAACTGGTTACCAAATCCTATCTTACAAATATCTCTTAAATTGCATCATATGCATTAGTTAATATACCCCAATTTTTTTCCAGTGATGGTGCTGAAAGCCAGTACATACTATGCAGGCATTTTATCACTGATCCACACTCTAGGCACCAATCTCATTGACATTCTCTTAGACTATTATGACTTCTATCGGCATCCTTCTAACCTCTCCCTCATCTTTCATAAAGCTTCCAGTATGGTTCCTTAGAAGATAAGCATATTTTATGACATACCCATTTTACTTTAAAAAATCTATTGATTTATTCATTCATTGTCAGGACTCCTTAGTAGCACGTACAAAATAGTAAATCTCAGGCTCACCATCTCCTGTTTCATCTCCTGACACACCTTCCCCATATAATACCTGTGGTCCAGAAGCAGCAGATGTCTCATACTGCTAGCACATATGCCGCCAGGAAGTCCTTTCACAACTTCACAGATTGGCACATTTTCTTTGAATAAAATATCTCCCTTACATTCTTTTCATGGAACACTCCTGTTCATCCTTCAAATCCCAGTTAAAATGTTTCCTCTCTCATAAAAGCTTCCCTGATGCTATCAGTCACTGTCACTCTTTTAGTCTACCAAAAATTCCTCCATGCCGCTGCTATGGCATTAGTCATGTTCTCACTACTTTGTTCAGTACCCAATTCCCTTCTAGGTGGCACAAGATCATGAAAACAATGAACTGTCTAATTTATTGTTGAATCTAGCTAAGAAAAAAACAGACATCCAGAGCAACATTAAATTTTAGATGCCTGACTCTCAATATACTCAGTCCGACCCAGCTCAATAATGTCTCATATGTGGTCATTAAAACTTTGTCTGAAAGTACTCAACACTGTTGAACAATGTCCCCAGAAAAGGCGAGAAATATTCATACTCATTTTACCATGCCTTGTCCAAGGGAGTTTTAAGAGTCCATTATTCTGTAGCTAGGCCTTACTCGGAGCAAATTTCCAGGTTTGGAAGAGAACAGTCACCATATTTTGTTTGCAGAAAGAAAAAAATTTTGATTCTTTTTTCAATATAGTATTATGCCACTGTTTGAAGTAACTCATTAATTTTTTGGCTAGTAATGAATAAGAAAATTGTGGTTGACTATATGCCCAATTGTATTCCTTTCATCGTTTATCAGTGCCTACCCTGAACAGTACCCAAGGACAGAGAATCTTGGTTTGTTTCCTTAATATGTCTCCATCAACATCTATTTATTAAATGAATGATTGATGAGTGTGGTGTGTGGTAGCGTGTGTGTCTGGTGTGTAGTGTGTGTGTGGTGTGGTCTGTGTGGTGTGTGTTAAAAGACAGGAGCGAGGGAGAATGGCTGCATGATGAACTATGCAGTGATCTTAGGCAGAGGATCTAAATCAGTTCCAAGCACCAACATCAGGAAAGTCACACCACTGTAATGCCAGCTCCAGGAGATCTAAAACCCTCTTCTACCTTCTACAGGCACTGGCACACAGACATGCACATACATAAAAATAAAAGAGTGAATCCTCCGTTGGCGGACGAGAAATGGCCGAGCGGGTAAGAGCGCCGACCGCTCTTACAGAGGAACACAGGTTCGATCCCCCAGCACCCAAATAGCAGCCTGAGAACCGTCGCTTGGAAACTCCATTTCTAGGAGAACTCTCAGTTCCAGGGGAAGCCGAGACCCTGCTTGCTGACCCTCCGTCGGCATTGCACGACACGGTTAGCACAAACTGCATGACAGACAGTACATTCATTACACCCAACAAATAAATAATAAAAAAATTCTAAAAAAAAATAAATTAAAGTGAATCCTTATTAAACCCATGGTGGCTGCATTATTTTTGTTTCAGAGCAAAACCTTGATTGAGTCCACTATAAAAACACTATCTCAATCAAGGTACATTTCCATATTCAAGACCTCTTCTATATCACACTCTTTATTCTACTATTAGAATCACTTGATGGTGCCATCTGTCAGAAACAATGGAGAATAAATTCTTGGTTTGTAGTATGCCCTAAATATCAAATCATGACATCCTTCAATCATACCCTCCAAGATTATTACTGTCTCTCACAAAGAATGTTCCTGAAGGTGATGTATTACTTATTTTGCTCATCACTGTAACCAAATGCCTGCCTGGTCTAGTTTCCTTTCAATGCTGTTACAAAAACCTCTGACCAAAACCGACCTGGGGAGGAAAGGGTTTATTTATTCGGTCCACATCTTCGGAACATAGTTCAGCACTGAGGGAGCCCAACAAGGAAATCAGGGCAGGGACCTGGAGCAACGCTGAACCACAGGACCAATGGAAGGAATACTAAGCTACTGGGCTGCTTACCTTGCATTGCTCTCCTGGTCCATGTCTCTAAACTACTTTCTTATATAACCCAGGACCCTACCCTCCCAGGGGTGGCACCAAGACACCCACAAGTGGACATATAAGGCTCCTATATAACAACTCAATAATCAGGAAATGCCTCACGACATGGCCACAGGCCAGTCCAATAGAGGGAAAAGTGGCCCCAATTGAGGTTCTCCTCTCACCTAGGTGTGAGCCAAGTGACACTAAAGCAATCCGCATACCTGGCCAAGAAGTCACTACAGGGGAGGAAGGCTTAATTTGGATCACGGTTTGACAGCATATAGTTGAACATGGTAGAGAAAACATAATGGCAGATGGCTCTAAAGAAGTAAGACATGTATCTAGGACTCCTTACACCCTTACATTTTAGTAGAACAGGAAATCTACACATAGACAGAGGGAAAGTCTGGCTATTAACCGAGGTCCCAAACTCAATGTTCCACTTTCTCTATTCCATTTCTCCCAAAGGTTCCACAACCTCCAACAGCAGTTTGCCACAAGCTGGGGATCAAACATTCAAACACATAAACCTGATGTGATGTAAATGTGAGAGACATTTTACATCTGAAGTACAACGGGTAGATTCATGCTCTTAGTTTCCTATCCATCTTTTGTTTTGCTATGGAATGTGGGGCTTTCATAGCATGGGGTTAGATGGTTGGTGTATGAATTCCCAATAATAACAGCTATACAGCATTGTTTAATATGGTTGTAAATGTGTTGATGAATCCCCTGCCAGGCTATTATGTCTGACATAATAGTGTTAAGTCTAACATTATTGCCAGTATACACTATGAGAATACAGGTGTTATATTCCCCATCAGGTTCTTGCTCCACAAATATGATCTTCCCAAAGCANATATATATATATATATGTATCAACATGGGGACTACAATTACATACTATGTTCTTAATTAGCTGTAAGAGAATAGATTTTAAGTGTTCTTATAAAATTATGACTCTGCGGTAATTTATATGTTGTTTACCTAGATTCAGTCAGTCCAAAATGTGTTTATCCCTATATTTCAAAGCATCATGTTACTCATAATAAATACAATTTTAGGTGCAACTTTAAAAAACATAAAAAGAAAAAAAAATCCCCTAACCATGTCTGCACTGTTAAATCAAATCGAGTCATCTGTGTCAAGAAATATTATTCATGCTGCTATAGTCATTTTTGTGTTATATTAACTTAAAAGTTTGAATCTATGTACACAAGTGATTCTTTTCTCTTAAGTTCTCTCTTTTCCAGATATGACTTTCAAGGTTAGGGTAGTTTTTAAAGATGAAAGCCTGGGCTGGAGAGATGGCTCAGAATTTAAGAACATTGGTTACTCTTGAAGAGTACCAGATTAGGTTACCAGCACCCACATCAAAGGTTAACAACTGTCCATAATTCTAGTTCCAGGGGATCCAACACTCTTCTAGATTTCACTGGAATTGCATTATATGATGCACTTACATAGATACAAGCTAAACTCATGTATATAAAATAAAAATAAATAAATAAATGTTAGTCTTTATTTTTATTGGATCTGTATGTGTGTATTGCTTGCATGTATGTAAGTGCACCCATGTCATGCAATGCTCGTGGAAGTCAGAAGATGGCACCAGATGCTCTGGGCCTGGAGTTGTGGATTGTTAGACAACATCTGGGTGCTGAGAATCAAAGCAGGGTTGTCTAAAAGAGCACCCAATGTGCTTAACCACTGAACCATCTCTCTAAGACCATAACTAAAATTTTTAAATAATAGCTATCACTTGTTTCTGGAAAAACTAAAATCTCATAACATAAACATTTTCTTTCATAAATTTTCAAAAAATTCATTGAAGTCTACAATCTATTATTTCCATTTGTGTTTCTGTTTTCTTTTTGGTTTGGTTTCTGATTAGAAGAACTGATAGTTACTTAACAAAATGTTCTTTGCTTTGGATTTTTGTCATTTTTTTTGTTGTTGTTGTTCTTTTTTTGGTCTTTTTGAGACAGGGTCTCCCTGTAGCCCCAGCTGTCCTGGAACTCGCTCTGTAAACAAAATGTTCATAGCTTTGGATTTTTGTCTTTTGAGGCAGATTCCTGCTATGGTGTTCAAGAAGAGCTTGAACTCATAATCTTCCTGCCTTGGGTTCCAGAGTGTTGAGATTACTGAATGTCTAGCACATCCAGCCCATTTCAATAATTATTAATTTTCTACCTTTCCTGAGTTATTTTTAAATTTGTTAAGGATTCTAGATTTATAACATTTTCATTTTCTGTCCCTCCCTCTTTAAATTGTGTATAGCATGTCTAAGGGGAAGCGAAAGACAGTGATTTAAACCACAGCCTCTGAAAACCGTCTATCTAGGTTTTAATTTTTCCTTTGGCAATTTACTTAAATTCTCTGAAATTTCCAATTTAAAATAGAACTTACTTCAGCAGCTTCTGTACTATACTTCTGCAGTGATGAAAATAGTTTAATTATGTTAAAGTGCAGAGCGGAACAGCCCCTAAAATATATTTAGACCTCATCTATAATTGTATTAGTTTCCTAAGTCTGCCATATACAAATAAGCTTTGTTTCTCTGTTATTCTCTATTTGTAAGGATATTGTCACAGTACTTAGGGTCCACTCTAATCCAGTATGACCATATCTTAATCATATCTGCAAAGACCCTATTTTCAACCAGGTCATATTCTCAGTTTGGGAATGGACATGAATTTCAGGAGGATACTACTCAAACTATTATATTGAACTTCTAATACATCTTCTTTCCTTATTCATTTTTGCCTTCTAATCTTTTATTTATTCATTTTGAGACAGAGTCTTGCTATGTATCCCTGACTGACCTGGAACTTGCTATGTATACCAGACTTGACTAGAACTCACAGAAATCTGACTGCCTCTCCTTCCTGAGGCTGGTGTGCACCACCACACCCAGCTACTCATAATCTTGATTACTTCGACCAATGATTTGTAATTTATAGTTCATTTTGAAAACCTGTAAACCTGTTCACATTTATTTCTGTTTCTTTGTGTTTCTCTTTTCTGTCTCATTCCTTCATTGATCTATAAATAATTGTGTACATATGCTTTCATGATTTATGTTTTTGCATCTATCTTTATGATTTATTCTTCTCATTTTTTATTTTGCCAAAGTCATATGAATTTGCTTTTGAATATAGTCCCTAAATTGTTACTATAATTCTTTTCAAAATAACATATGATTGAAATTTCGATTTTATCATTGACCTTAAGCCATTTAGTATGTTTTTATATCACATACATTTATTTCATGATTTACCTATGGTTATAGATAGATAGATAGATTCATAAGTCATGATCATAGATTAGGAAATTATATTGTAAATTGTTTTGTAACTTTTTTTCTTTGTGGTCTTTTTAAATTTTTATTGAGTTTTTGTACATTTCATACAACAGCTCTTAATCAAATTTAGACCCTGTTCCCATTCCATTCCACCCCTCAAACTCCCCACTGGACCTCATGCATTCTGCCATACATGTTAAGTCCTGTCCAGTACAAGCATTTGTACCCAGATGTCCTTCAGCGCAAATTCGTCCACTGAAGTCCAGTCAACCTATCTAGAGATCATAAGTAAGGCATACTCTCCCTCACCCAGAAGTAATCAGTCTCCAATAGTTGTCAATCTAGCGCTGACCCAGCACCCTTTTCTCTCACTTCACTCTGGGCCCTTGTCTGGTTGAGTTGACATGGGTCCTGTGCTCAATTCCACCATTGCGCAAGTTCGCATATGCAAGCTTCCAGTGGCCTGAAAGCTTCTACTTCCCTTTGTTCCCCATCTTCCACAATTATGTTTGCCCTCATTTGTGGGTTATAGCACCAATACCTTAAATGAGAGTATATATCCTGATTAACACCAGGAACTAGGAAAACGGAAAGGATACCTGGAGGTAAAAGACAAGAAAGAACCAGAAAGAGGGGCACAGTAGGGAACAGATGTTGCCATGGGAGAGATGGGGAAAGTGAGAGTGTGCAACTTGGAGGGGAAGGAGGGAGGAACATTCCGGGGGCCATAGTGTGGAGGGGGGAATTCAGGAGATGGGGCATGGTGGAAGGCAGGTGTTACTGAGGGGAGTGTGGGGGTAATGGGGACGCTGGGCCTGAGGAGGGAGGAGGGAAGGAGGTTAGGGGGAAAAGAGTAGAGCTGAATGGATCTTGGGGAGCTAGGGAACCCAGAGGGAGATGCTATGCCCCTGAAACCCCCTGGGAAATGCACATACAGTGTCTGAACATTAGTGCATATGTGTACCTGGGCACTCTGAGGCATGAAACTCAGTCTGAGACAGAAGAGAACCAACCCCCTTTTAGTGAGTGATGAGAGTGATCCTTGAGACCCCCAAAATAACACAGGTCAAAGCTCTTCATTATATCCCAGAACTAGAAGATAAGACCCTGCTGCCGAAGCAGTGGAGCAGGAACTGACCTGGAAGCCTTTTACCTGAAGTTTAGCTTTCATAATGCTAGGTGATAATAGGCTAAGTGCTAAGGGAGAAAACTAATCAATGGTCCAACCCATCCCTAAACCCTAACAACCATAATGACCCTCACAGCAAACTGCCTCTAGTGGTGCAGTAGTGGCACTGTTATCTGGGGGCAGTAGGTGGGGGGAATCAGTAGATATCTAATAGGCTTAAAGCCCTCTTGATGGGAGCATACTCATGGTTGGCAGTGTAAACTCAGCCAAATACACATGGTTAGAGAGGACATAGATCCTACAGAAAACCTTGTATATTTTGTACTTCTAGACCAGCAAAATTTATTACTGTATGTTAAATATGTTTATTATATTTACAGACAAGCATACTGTAAACCACTCATCAAAGAAACTTCTTTTTGCAACAGATGTAGGCTACTGCAGAATCCCACAACTGGTCAGACTCAGTGAATATACATCTGAGAGATGCCCAGTCCTAGGTGACATAACTACAGTTGAAGCCCTCGCCTAAGGCTCATGGAACATTCTATGAATGAGGGGCAGAGAGAAAACTAGTCCATCCCCTCAATGCCCACCTTTGAAGCTTCTTTATATGGTACAGAAAATGCCACAACTAGCCAAGTTTTAAAGAATAAGAGAATTCAGAGTGGGTGTTCCTGGGTAGTACGCCTATATTAAACTTCACCCACCAATAGCTCTTTGTGGTCTTAAAGATAAAATATTTTTAAATGGTTCATGAATACTTGGTAAAAGGGTGTGTTCTTTGCAGGGCACAAATTTACAGATACAAGTGTTTTCATAGTTAACTTTATAATAGTATTCAGTTGTTGTGTTTGCTTTTTTATTATTATTTACAATGCAAAAGGTGCTCGTTGACAACCCAACATTCAGTCTTATTTTTCTTCCTGTATCAAAGGTCTGTTTGATTATTCCATGCATTTGTTGCCACTCTGGCACATCTCCCATTTAACTAGATTCTGGCTGTTGTGGTGTGTGTGTCTGGCAAGAGCAGCTCTTCTTCCTCTTCCCTCTACATAGAAGAGAGATATTAGCTAGAATTTGAACACCCATTTTATACTATAACTCATCATAGATGCTTCTCAACTCACAATGGAATTATACCTCAAATAATCTCATCACATATTGTATGGTGTGAATGTACCTAACACAATCTATATAACATCACAGCTCACTGTAAAATGAAGGTCATTTCTTCTAATACATAGCTGATGGAGAGCTAACGTTCACTACTGCTATCCAATATCAGTAGAGAATGATATTGTATATTCCTAGACTAAGAAAAGGGAAAAATTCACATTTTTATTTACAATGTCTTCCTGAATTGATATTATATCATCGTAATGTCAAAACTTGTAAGTGAAACTATCGTTAAGCTGGGTACATTCTATATACTGATGACAGCAACACAGGAAGACATATAACATTTGAAATAACTTTATTTAGTCTTCTTTTCCATAGGTTGAAATAAACAAGTATCAAGTTTAAGTCCCTGCTATTTTAGGCTTTTTCTTATGTGTGGCCAAACTAATCCAAACTAATGTAGGCATGATAATGCCTTTCAATAGGATTGTAATGCTTTCAGTTTCTCATTATAATTGTTTGTTTTATCATGAACTATTGTTGAGCACACAAATATTCATGACTTATATTTATTGTAGTTTCTAACTTTTGTCAGTAAAAATGCCTTTGTTTATAATTAATACTTTGTGCTTTACTTTTTAATTTTAATTCATCCAATATTAATTTTTCTCTTTTTTATTCTTTGATAATCGCTTGTTTAAATTTTTATTCTCTTATAAATTGCGAACATGTATTTTCTCTGTTCTTACTATTGCTCTGAAATTGTTCTTGATAATGTCCCTTTGTTGTTAAATTCTAGGGTACTGTTTTCTATTACTATTGAACTTTAACTTTCTAGAACATTCCCCATTCTTGTTTTACAGGATACTATATTTTCTGGCATTCTTCCAGAAGTTCCCAGCCATACATCTGATGACCTAGCTGAATGTTCCACAGCTATGTCAAAACCGAATTGATCTTGAACTGCCTTAAATCTGCTTCCTTTAGTGTTTATTTTGGTTAATGGTTACACAAACAAATTTGATATCCTCTTTCTGTCTTTCTACCTAACTATATTTCCAACTGGTTACCAAATCCTATCTTACAAATATCTCTTAAATTGCATCATATGCATTAGTTAATATACCCCAATTTTTTTCCAGTGATGGTGCTGAAAGCCAGTACATACTATGCAGGCATTTTATCACTGATCCACACTCTAGGCACCAATCTCATTGACATTCTCTTAGACTATTATGACTTCTATCGGCATCCTTCTAACCTCTCCCTCATCTTTCATAAAGCTTCCAGTATGGTTCCTTAGAAGATAAGCATATTTTATGACATACCCATTTTACTTTAAAAAAATCTATTGATTTTTCATTGTCAGACTCCTTAGTAGCACGTACAAAATAGTAAATCTCAGGCTCACCATCTCCTGTTTCATCTCCTGACACACCTTCCCCATATAATACCTGTGGTCCAGAAGCAGCAGATGTCTCATACTGCTAGCACATATGCCGCCAGGAAGTCCTTTCACAACTTCACAGATTGGCACATTTTCTTTGAATAAAATATCTCCCTTACATTCTTTTCATGGAACACTCCTGTTCATCCTTCAAATCCCAGTTAAAATGTTTCCTCTCTCATAAAAGCTTCCCTGATGCTATCAGTCACTGTCACTCTTTTAGTCTACCAAAAATTCCTCCATGCCGCTGCTATGGCATTAGTCATGTTCTCACTACTTTGTTCAGTACCCAATTCCCTTCTAGGTGGCACAAGATCATGAAAACAATGAACTGTCTAATTTATTGTTGAATCTAGCTAAGAAAAAAACAGACATCCAGAGCAACATTAAATTTTAGATGCCTGACTCTCAATATACTCAGTCCGACCCAGCTCAATAATGTCTCATATGTGGTCATTAAAACTTTGTCTGAAAGTACTCAACACTGTTGAACAATGTCCCCAGAAAAGGCGAGAAATATTCATACTCATTTTACCATGCCTTGTCCAAGGGAGTTTGAAAGAGTACATTTTCTGTACTATGCACTTACTAGGCAAATTTCCAGGTTGGAAGGAACATTCACCATATTTTGTTGACAGAAATTTTGATTCTTTTTCAATATAGTATTTTGCCAACTTTGAAGTAACTCATTAATTTTTGGCTAGTAATGATGAAAATTTTGGTTGACTATATTGCCTTGTATTCCTTTCTCTTTTATCATTGCCTACCCTGAACATTCCACAAGGACAGAGATCTTTGGTTTGTTCCTTAATATGTCTCCATCAACATCTATTTATTAAATGAATGATTGATGAGTGTGTGTGTGTGCGTGTGTGTGTCTGTGTGTGTGTGTGTGTGTGTGTCTGTGTGTGTGTGTTAAAGACAGGAGCTAGGGAGATGGCTGCATGATTAACTATGCAGTGATCTTGCAGAGGATCTAAGATCAGTTCCAAGCACCCACATCAGGAAAGTCACTACCACCTGTAATGCCAGCTCCAGGAGATCTAAAACCCTCTTCTACCTTCTACAGGCACTGGCACACAGACATGCACATAAATAAAAATAAAGTGAATCCTGGGGCTGGAGAGATGGCCTAGCGGTTAAGAGCGCCGACCGCTCTTACAGAGGACCCGGGTTCGATCCCCAGCACCCACATGGCGGCTGAGAACCGTCTGAAACTCCAATTCCAGGAGAACTCCAATTCCAGGGGAATCCGAGACCCGCTTCTGACCTCCGCGGCATTGCACGACACGAGTGCACAAACCTGCATGCAGACAGTACATTCATACACATACAGAAATAAATAAAAATTAATAAAAAAAAATAAATAAAGTGAATCCTTATTAAACCCATGGTGGCTGCATTATTTTTGTTTCAGAGCAAAACCTTGATTGAGTCCACTATAAAACCTTCTCAATCAAGGTACATTTCCATATTCAAGACCTCTTCTATATCACACTCTTTATTCTACTATTAGAATCACTTGATGGTGCCATCTGTCAGAAACAATGGAGAATAAATTCTTGGTTTGTAGTATGCCCTAAATATCAAATCATGACATCCTTCAATCATACCCTCCAAGATTATTACTGTCTCTCACAAAGAATGTTCCTGAAGGTGATGTATTACTTATTTTGCTCATCACTGTAACCAAATGCCTGCTGTTCTAGTTTCCTTTCAATTGCTGTTACAAAACACTCTGACCAAAACCGACCTGGGGAGGAAAGGGTTTATTCGGTCCACATCTTCGGAACATAGTTCATCACTGAGGGAGCCCAACATAGGAACTCAGGGCAGGGACCTGGAGGCAGACGCTGAACCACAGGCCATGGAGGAATACTGCTTACGGGCTTGCTCTCCTGGTCCATGCTCTAACTACTTTCTTATATAACACAGGACCACCTCCTCAGGGGTGGCACCACCCACAGTGGACTATAAGCTCCTATATAACTCAATAATCAGGAAAATGCCTCACAGACATGGCCACAGGCCAGTCCAATGAGGGAAATTCCCCAATTGAGGTTCTCTCAACCTAGGTGTGCCAAGTTGACACTAAAGCAATCCAGCATACCTGTCAAGAAGTCACTAAAGGGAGGAAGGCTTAATTTGGATCACGGTTTGACAGCATATAGTTGAACATGGTAGAGAAAACATAATGGCAGATGGCTCTAAAGAAGTAAGACATGTATCTAGGACTCCTTACACCCTTACATTTTAGTAGAACAGGAAATCTACACATAGACAGAGGGAAAGTCTGGCTATTAACCGAGGTCCCAAACTCAATGTTCCACTTTCTCTATTCCATTTCTCCCAAAGGTTCCACAACCTCCCAACACAGTGCCACAAGCTGGGGATCAAACATTCAAACACATAAACCTGATGTGATGTAAATGTGAGAGACATTTTACATCTGAAGTACAACGGGTAGATTCATGCTCTTAGTTTCCTATCCATCTTTTGTTTTGCTATGGAATGTGGGGCTTTCATAGCATGGGGTTAGATGGTTGGTGTATGAATTCCCAATAATAACAGCTATACAGCATTGTTTAATATGGTTGTAAATGTGTTGATGAATCCCCTGCCAGGCTATTATGTCTGACATAATAGTGTTAAGTCTAACATTATTGCCAGTATACACTATGAGAATACAGGTGTTATATTCCCCATCAGGTTCTTGCTCCACAAATATGATCTTCCCAAAGCATTGCTTCACTAACTGGATGAGCCTGAGTACCTCAAAACTCTATTCATTATATCCTTGATCAAAGCAAGTCCCACATGACAACAATAATCCTCAAACTGATAAATGGCATGCCTATTACGAGTGGAGACACATTTGAATATAATCAAAACTGAGTTCCAAGATTTCCATATAGTAAACCACTATATTAAACATTTATAATTACAGAGTGATTACTTTGGACCTGGAACTGTTTTAAATACTCTTTAGCTGTTAACACGCTCAAGCTCTTTTCTAAAATAATTTGTGATTCTTTGAGAATTTCATACAATGTATATTGAACATATTTAGAACCCCCTCCTCTAACTCCACTCCCACCTCACTAATACTCCAAACTTCAGGTCTTCTGTTATTTTCTTAAGGCCTATTGAGTCTAATTTCCTTTTCCAAAATTCTCTTGGGTATGGGTCCATCCCATGGTGCCTATTCAACCTATATGGCCTCAAAACCTTAAGGAAAACAGACTCTCCTTCCAGCAGATCTCAAATGCCAGTAGTTCCTCAGCCACATTTGAGGCTTCTTACCAAATTCTTCCTCCTTATGCTTGAAATTTTTATAGCTTGAGCTTGCCTAGGTCTTGTGCATGCTGTTACAATTACTATGAGTTTGTAAGAGCAACAGCCCCACTGTCTAGAAAACACTGAATCTTGCAGTCATTCATTACCTCTGGCTCCTACAATCTTTCCAACCCCTCTTCTTCAATGAGCCCTGAGCATTGCAAGAACAGGGTCTAATATAGGTGTCCCATTTAGGGCAGAGCACTGTGAATCTCTGTGGGAAAATCCAGCTTAAATTGCAGGTTAGCTTCCATCTAGCATGCCTCAGGACACTGCATGCCCGAAGGGAGGGTCTGACCCAAGGAGGACCAAGCAATGTGGCCTAGGTGCATGATGCTGGGTTGGGCAGTGGCACAGAGTTGGGAGACTTACGACTGGCTCTGGGAACTGACATCATTTAGTTTATAAAAGCAAGCTGTAGCAAGGAATAAATTTGAATTTCATAGTAACATCATCATGGAATTCCCGGCCATTATTTTTATTAATTATTGCACATGCATACAGGCTAAGGTAGGCCTGCATTTCATTCAGATAGCCAGTGGGCTGGAAAAAGGTTCCCCTTGCGGACCACCAATCTGGGTAGCTGTTGTGAGTGGACTTAGGCTAAAGGGATGTCAACAGCCATCAGCCTGAAACTCCTATCCAGGGTTCAGCAGTCACTGGACAGGTGGGAAGTCACGGGCCAAGAGTGGAACACATGTCTTGTGTGTCGAGCCTAAGGGCTTGAGTTGGAAGTACCATTCAGGCTGGGCTACGGGAAGTAGTCAGCTGGCCTCTGCACCAAGGGGTCAGCTCCCCACAGGCACTGTGTTCCCCTTCCCTTAGCAGGGCCACATGGCCCTGTTAGGCATAAATAGAAAGCTTACTACAAATTTCTTTTATTCTCTTCAGGTTGAGTAGTTGTAGGTCTTTGTTAGTCACCATCTGTTGTAAGAAGAAGCTTCAACAAGACCAAGTCAGATTCTATTATCATAGCCATTCTACTGGTTAAAAATGAGATTTATAGACAGTAACCACTTGAGCTAGAGTCAATATTTAAACTCAAACACCTTGACTCCTGATTCCATATAACCCCTGACACATTAAAACTCATGCCAGTCAGGTAAATGTCCTTTTAATTTTTGTTATTGTTCTGAACTTGCAATCTGCTACTTACTTTCTCACTACCTCTCCATCATCCTTATCTTCTTCAATTTATTGGGAACTTTGAGTGTTTAGCTTCTGCTACATACTAAACTTAGTAACTTCAGTGGTGATGTGCATTTTCCAAATATTGTCCTGAGCCATCAATCGTATTTACAAATATATCTTGCTCATTGACTAGACTCTAACCATTCACTCTCACAAGCATATTTTTTTTAATTTCTTTGATATCACACATGAGTGTTCTCCTCTTCCAATTCCTCCCACATTCCACCCAGTCCCTCTCAGTATTCTGATCTTTTAAGAGCTGAATAATATTTCATTTAGTACATATAATAAACCTTCATTATCCATTCATCAGTTGTAGAACATCTAGGGGTTTTTCATATTTTTTGAGACACAGTCTCCTTGTTGTAGCTCCAGCAGAATTGGAACTCACTATGTAGACCAGGCTGTCCTGGAACTCACAGAGATCTGCCTGCCTCTGCCTCGTGAATGCTGGGATTAAAAGCATGTGACATCACACCCAGCTTGAAAATCTAGGTTTTTACCAATTCCTGGCTAATATTCAATGAACATGAATGAATGGGTAGTTCTGTAGTAGGATATAAAGTCTTTGGGGTATATGCCCAAGAGTGGTATGAATAGATCATGTGGTACATCAATTTCTACCTTTTTAGGAATTATACTGATTTCCATAGTCGCTATACCAGTTTACACTCCCACCAGTAGTGAATAAGAATTCCTCCCCAGAATTTGCTGAAAAATTATAAAAAGAAATTATGAAATTCACAGAGTGAATTCACAGAGTGAATTTCATAAGGATGGAGCTGAAAACAATTATCCTGAGTGAGGAGAGTCAGCCTTGGAAACTCTTGGTAGTTTAACCAGTTTCCGGTGGAAGAATCCATACCAAAGGACTTTTGGGGACATAAATTTGCCTGGAGGCAGTAAAGGGGTGCAGATATAGGAAGTGATCTGACTATATTCAAATTATATTGCCTGAAATTTGCAAAAATTCAACAAAAAAGAATTAAAAAGCAAAAAAAAAATCCTGATCTCCTTTTTAATTATGGTTGTTTCATGTGTCTGTGTGTGTGTATGTGTATGTGTGTGTCCTAGTGATCCATTTAGTTGTGTGTTAGTATATATACCTATACTCTTGATTTTGTCAGTACCAACTTCTGTGCCTTCTCTTAAATGCTAAATCTTGATCCCTTCCTATTTTCTACTGAGTGCACTCTGTAATTTACAAGAATGTCCCTTGGTCTAATTCATTAACTGCCTTTCCACTGAATTGTCTCTTTTTACCTTACCATTAGCCTACCTCTTCCTTTACCTTCCTTAATGTTCTCTATATGGAGTTTTTAAACAATATACTACAATCCTAACTCCCTGGATATGCCGAGTTTCTATCACATTCAACTTGAAAATTCCAAACTACATTAAATTTATTCCTTCTGTCTTCAATATGTCAGCTGAGAAGTATCAGCAGAACAATCATCAACATCATCTGATGAAACTGGTTTCCTTACTTAGCTCAGAACTCATTTTCAAACTTTTCTCCAATCTCTTCAAAATCTCTAAGTCCTCACACTTAGCTTCTACCTTCTCAGAAAATAAACTCATATTGTATAATTTTCTATAGGCAATATAAAAGTCATAAATTTACTACCCAGCTCTGTACCATGAAACCTACAACATTTCTGTATCTATACTAATACATTTGCTCTTTTCCTGCTGCAATAGAAACATTTTTCCTCTCTCCTCTCCTCTCTCCTCTCCTCTCTCCTCTCCTCTCTCCTCTCCTCTCTCCTCTCCTCTTCCCTCTTCCCTCTTCCCTCCTCTGTTCACTCCCCCTTCCCTCTCCCTTCCCCTCCCCTCTTCTCCTCTCCACTCCCCTCTACTTAGGACCTCTTTATGTAGATTATCTCTCTCTTCTTCTCTTCTTTCTTAGTGGTCATACTGTCAGCATTTAAACATTTCAAAGGTTCTCCAGCCTTGCAAATAAGAAAACCCAACCACTCTGATTCCACATGATCCAAAACCTAGGCTCACCGCTTCCTCTTTCCTGTAATTTGAGCCAGCTGTCCACACTGAATTCTTCTATATACTCATCTCCAATTCATTCTTCACCCTAGGATATAAAAGAATCAATGACCATTATGTCATTAACAACACTAGGTATGTTATTCCATTATTTCACTACTCAGGAACACCCAATTCTGTTAACGCTTCCCTTTTTAACATGTTTTTCTTTTGTCACAATTCTCCTTGTAGGAATATCGCTCTACTCTCATTGTCCCCTCTCCAGCATTCTGTTTCCTTTAAAGATATTTCCCGGTTCCTCATTTTTTTTTTTTAATGGTTTAATTCATTTTATTTTATTTTTTTTTAATTAGGTTTATTGATGCTTTGTGCATTTCATACATTTTTCCAATTCAGTTCAGGCTTATTTCCCTTTCCCTCCCCCCCACCCCCACCCCATCCCAGATCATGCATTCTGCCATATCNGCAAAACCTATCTGCAGGCTGTTGTGCCCAAACACCTACAGCCCCACCATCCAGTGGGGGGTGACAGGTTGTTTGTTCAATCAAGTTGATCAAATGAGTGTCCAGACTACATTGCTGTAGTTTCACCATTCACCCCAATCGCAGCCCTTACATTCTACCACGCCCCCTCTTCCGCAGGTTGTTCCCTAGGCTTAGAAAAGGGGCACAGGTGGATGAGAGGTAAAACAGTCCACTCTCTCTGGAGCTGTTGACTTGGACTCTGGTCAATTCTGGCTGTTTCCTTTCATGGGCTGACAGTTTGTCCAGGAATAACCTTTCGATCCTACTAATGAAGAACAAGCAATTAGATATATAGGTATTTAAGCAGCACTAATAGTTATGGTAGGTTACTTTAGCATAGACACATGTTTGGATATGTTAATCCATGAATTACAATTTTCCCCCCTGTTAAATATGACAGGGTCTTACTGTGGCTTATAACATCTCCTAACCTGTAGAGGATGTAAGCTTGTGGCATCAGCCATGGGTTATTTCTCCAAGGGGAGAGCCAATAGCCAATTAGATTTGGGATATACAGGCACATGGCTGCCTCTGCTGCACAGTATTTCCAGGCAGGTGAGGTGTAGCTGGTGCTGACGGTGGAGTTCCTCATTTTTAAGTAGTGGAGCTCAACCTTTACAACCCTTCTCTCTTCCTCTTTCTCTTTAGATAATTTCCGTGGATGATATCATGATAATGCTTTAAATAATATTTGTGTGCTGACAAATTCCAGATCTTACCACTGACCTTAACCTCCCTTTTGAGCTTGAGAGATATGCCCAACATTATAGCATCTTCTCTTGGATGTCTCAAGGCTATTATAAACATTCCATCTCCTAAAATGAATACATGCCCTGGCTCTCAATTATGTACATGATTGAAGTGATATCATGAATCACTTACTGGTTCAAGCTAGAAACTTGTTTTTTGTTTTATTTTTTTGTTTTCTTTTGTGGGTTTTTTTGGTTTTTTTTGTTGTTGTTTTGTTTTGTTTTGTTGAGTTTTTTTGTTTTGTTTTTGAGACAGGGTCTCCCTATAGCCCCAGCTGGCCTGGAACTCATTCTGTAGACCAGGCTGGCCTTGAACTCACAGAATTCCACCTGCCTTTGCCTCAGGAGTGCTAGGATTAAAGCCGTGCACCACCATGACCAGCTCAAAGACCATTCTTAGTTGCCATGTGGGTGCTGAGAATCAACACAGGTCCTCTAAAAGAGCAGTTGGTGCTCTTAACTGCTGAGCCATATCTCCAACCCCTCAAGCTAGAAACTTGAAAATCTCCTTTGACAAACTCCTTTGGAATTCACCATTTGGTTTGGGTGATTATAATTCTTACCTGCATCATGATTTAGTAATTTTCTCTACACATCTCTGTATCTCAACTATCATTGTCTTCTTAGAATCCACTAGTACTTCTTCCTTATATTATTTCTGATACCTCACACATAGTCTCTCTGACTCTAGTATCCTGCCTCTCTAATCTATTAGCCATAGCCAGATTCATCTACCATCAATTTCTTATAATGTACATATTCATCTTCAATGACTTCTCATCTTTGGGATGAAGTTAAAAGTTCCCAACAAGACAACAAGTCCTCCCATGATCTGACATAATTGAATAATCTAATCCTTGTATACTCTTGCTGCTACTCTTTCTCCTTAGGATCTACATAGTAGTTGAACTTTTTTCTTTCACTTCTTAGAACATAACCTTTTCCATCAAAATTTTTCTGCATGCTATTTTGTCAGGAATATTGCCCTTAACCCTCTTCACTTAGCTGCCTCCTACTTATTATTTATATTTCACTTTACTTCCCCACATACTCAATAATTATAATCTTCCCAGATTTCCAGGCAACACTTTTTGGAGTCAGTATTTGGTCCTCATATGAAATACTTCTTCTGTCTTAACAATCATTATACATGATTTAATTTACTCAGATTTATCTATATTCTACAACAGATTATAAGTCCTGTGAGAGAAAACATCAAGGGCACTTAGATGCAGTATTGTGTATATACTCTGCCACATAATAAGTAATGAATAAATATTTGATGAAAGAAAGTTTCTTGAAGAATGAGCAAAGAGTCAAAGGGAAAGAAATTCTGAGATTAGTATTAGCAATGAGTATTGATAAGACCATGATGGGCATTTACCTGATTATGGAAAATTAAATATACCTTGGCAGGGAATTTAGGAAGGAATACGTAGATTTGGGCCTGATTAAAGAGAGTTGACAGCTTTAACATTAAAGTCTGAGAGTTGAAGAATAGATATAATGAGGTCTCACCTGTGGCTGTGCTTTGATTTAAAGATATACTTTCAATTATTAGATTGTACAGATTGCAAATACCAAAACTCATGAAAAAAGAAATCTTTCATAAATCTGGTGTAATTATGTATAGAGAAATAAAAATACTATTGGAAACACGGAAAAGGAATCAAGTCTCAGTGATGCAGAACAATTCCCAATTGATCTTAGTGACTTTATGGGAGTTAAGGAACACATATAAGGTCAAAATAAACTCAAGCTTAGAGGGCCGTGATGATAAAAACCCTTTTTATATTTAACTTTCTAAATTATCACTTATTGCTAAAAAATGAAAAAAAAAACCTGAGAGAAAGATGCAGGACAGTTATGGCAGAATGCATGATCTGGGATGGGGTGGGGTGGGGTGGGGGAAGGGAAAGGGAAATATGCCTGAACTGAATTGGAAAATGATGTATGAAATACAAAAAGCATCAATAAAAAAAAATGAAGAAGAAAAAAATAAGAAAATAAATAAATAAATAAACTAGAACTTGGAATATATAAACAGTAGAACCATTGAGTTTGAACTTATGGTTTAACATTTAAGTTGGTAAGTATAAGATGAGAGTTAAAGAGATTGATTCACATGACAACAAGAAAAAATTAGGGTGTAGGCACAAAAATACGTGTCCTATAAGTATAATAAATATTCAAGGAGTTTTCTATTTCATAGATATATAAATACAGGAACAAGAATAAATTCATAGTCTTTCCATACTGATCCTTTACCAAGTAGAATTTTATATAAAAGTGGAATTCGGTAACACAAAAGGACAAAATAGAGAAGCTAAGGAATAAAAAATATTTGATAGCCAGGTGTGGTGGTGTGTGCCTTTAATCCCAGCACTTGGGAAGCAGAAGCAGGAGAATCTCTGTGAGTTCAAGGCCAGCCTGATCTACAAAGCAAGTTACAGGACAGCTGGGGCTATGGGGAGACCCTGTCTCAAAAATACCAAAAAAACCCCCCATATTTGATATATACATATATAATTATAAGATGGCAAAAATAAGCTATTCCTTATCAATAATTTCCTCATGTATAAATTGCTAATAGTCACCAATTAAAAAGCAGACATTGACAGAACAATTTTTTAAAACCTGATTCCAGTGTGTGTCATTTCAAATACTCAGTCCAAAACTTAGAAAAAAGTATTCCTTGCAAATAGCCAATAAAATTTAGATGGAATTGCAACATCAGCATCAAACAAAATGGACTTCAAGTAATAAAAATAGACACAAGAGACAACAGAGTATTATATTTATAAGAGGGCCTATTATCTCAACAAAATATAAAAATTATAGACAGCAAAAAACAGACTCAAAATCTGTAAAACAAAAATTAAAGGAAGGGGGCTAGAGAGATTGCTCCATGGTTAAGAGCACTGACTGCTGTTGTAGAAGACCCAGAATTAGCTGGGCGTGTTGGCGCACGCCTTTAATCCTAGCACTTGGGAGGCAGAGGCAGGCAGATCTTTGTGTCTTTGTGTCTTTGTGAGTTCAAGGCCAGCCTGGTCTACAGAGTGAGTTCCAGGACAGCTGGGGCTACAGGAAGACCTTGTCTCGAAAAGACAAAAGACAAAAAAAAAAAAAAAAAACAAGACCCAGATTTAAATCCCAGAACCCGTATGATTTCTAACAAACATATCTAACTCCAGTTCCAGGAGATTTAATGCTTTCTTCTATGCAACACAGTTGAACTTACATGGATGAAAGAATAAAGCTCATACATATAAAATAAAAATTCCAAAAAATTAAAAACAAAATTAGAGGGGAAATATAGATAGATAGATAGATAGATAGATAGATAGATAGATAGATAGGTAATAGTAGCTGAAAACTTCAATGCCTCACTTTCAGTATGTAGAAAAGAGGAGAAAAATCAATAGGGGAAAAATGACTTGGAAATCACTCTAAGCTAGCTAAATATAAAAAAATATACAAGCAAATCTCAGAGATATTGTAGGTCTGGCTCAGATGACAGCACCAAAGTAAAACCCACAATAAAATGAGTCACAAGAATTGTTTTGAATTCAATATCCTGGTCTCATGTGGTAGAAGAAAAGAATTTTCCATAGGTTTTCCTCTGACCTCCACATGTCCACACCCATTCACACACACACACACACACACACACACACACACACACACACACACACACAGAGTCATACACTCGAAATAAATAAACGTCAAAAATATATCAGAAGATTATACATCCTAATTCATCCCATAAGACCAACATTGCTCTGATACCCTGATACCAAAGCCATACTAAGATATCATAAGAACATGCAATATCCCTTGCAAATATAAATGCAAAAATAACACCTCCTCCAATTATTATTAAACCAAACCAAACACCATAATGAAAGTAGTACACATCATGACATAGTGGGATGTATCTCCGGGATGTAAAGTCAGTGCATAAAACCTTAAAAATTAACCAATGCAATACAGAAATTAATAGGATTACGGAAAAAAATACATAGAAAAATCTAAAGTAATATAAGAAAGAAAATTTCAACAAAACTACACACGCTTTCTAAGACAGAAATATTCAACTTAAATATTTCCCCAAATATAAAGAGCCTAACTTTTTACTTATATATGACTATACCAGAAGAATTTCTTGTGGGTATATACCCAGGAGTGGTATGACTGGGTCAGGTGGTAGAATCATTTTGAGTCTTTTAAGGGTTCTCCACACTGATTTCCATAGTGGTTGTACAAGTTTACATTCCCATCATCAGTGGAAGAGTGTTCCCTTTTCCCCACATCCTCTCCAGCATTTGGAGACTTTTGTTTTCATAATCTTAGCCAGTCTTATCTGAGTGAAATGATACCTTAAAGTGGTTTTAATTTGCACTTCCTTAATTATTAATGATGTGGAACACTTTTTAAGATGTTTCTCAGCTATCTTTATTTCCTCACTTGTGAAGTCTCTGTTCAGCTCTTTACTCCATCTCTTGAGTGGGTCATTTGTTTTCTTATGTCTTTTTTATTTGAGTAGTTTATATATTCTGGATGTTAATGCTCTGTCAGATGTATCACTGGTGAAGGCTTCCTCTCACTCTGTGGGTTTTCTCTTCACTTCATTGCTTTTTTCCACTGTACAGAAGCTTTTGAGTTTAATGAGATCCCATTGTCAATTGTTGACCTTATTTCCTGTGCAGCTGCTGTACAAAGTCTTTTCCTAAGCCTATGTCTTGTAGGCTGCTGCCAACATTTTCTTCTATCACCTTCAGAGTTTAGGGCTTCACGTTGAGGTCTTTGATCCATCTGGAGTTGAATTTTGTACAGGGTGAGAGGTAGGGGTTTAATTTCATTCTTCTACAAGTGGTGATCCAGTTTTGCCAACACCACTTGCTGAAGATGCTGTCTTTCCTATATTGAGTGTTTTTGGCCCCTTTGTCAAATATGAAGTGGATGAAATCATATTTGCTCAAGTTTGGATCTTAAATTTTTCCATTGGTCTATGGGCCTGTTTTATGCCAGTACCAATCTGTTTTTATGACTATAGCCCTGTAATATAGTTTGAACTCTGGTATAGTGATCCCCCCTGTATTGCACTTTTCGCTCAGGGAATTTGGCTATTGGGGGTATTTTGTTTTTCCATATGAATTTAAGGATTTTTTTTCCAAATCTGTGAAGAAACTCTTGAGGATTTTAATTGGGATTGCATTGAATTTGTATACTAATTTGGGTAGAATGGACATTTTTATTATATTAATTTTCCAATCCATGAGCATGGGTGGTCTTTCCATCTTCTGATGTCTTCTTCAATCTACTTACTCAGGGGTTTATAATTTTTGTTCTAGAGATCTTTGGTGTCTTTGGTTAAGTTTGTTCCTAGGAGTTTTATTGTTTTGTGGCTATTGTTAGTGGGAAGGTCTTCTTGTATTCTTTCTCCACTTGCTTGTTGTTGGTGTAAAGAAAGGCTACTGATTTTTCTAGGTTAATTATGTATCCCACCACTTTACTGAAATTCTTAATCATTTCTAGGAGTTTTCTGTTAGAGTTTTTAGCATCCCATAGGTAAAGTATCATAAAATCTGCAAAGAGGGAGAGTTCGACTTCCTCTTTTCCAATTAGTACTCCTTTATTTTCCCTTTCTTGGAGAGGTTTTGAGGAAAGGGGAACACTCATCCACTGCTTGTGGGAATGAAAGCAGTTTGGAGAACCCATAAAAGACTGAAAATGAGCCTACCACCTCACCCAGTCATACTAGCCTGGGTATATATCCCACAGGACTCCTCCTACCACAAAGATATATGCACATCTATGTTTATTGCAGTTTCTTTCACAATAGTGAAGAGAGCTGGAACCAACCCAAATGCTTCTCCACCAATGAGTGGATAGAGAAAATGTGGTCCATCTACACAACAAGGTTCTATGCAGCAGTAAAGAAAGATGACATCAGGGCTGGAGAGGTGGCCTAGTGGTTAAGAGCACCGACCACTCTTGCAGAGGACCAGGGTTCGATCCCCAGCACCCACATGGTGGCCAAGAACCGTCTGAAACTCCAATTCCAGGAGAACTCCAGTTCCAGGGGAATCCGACGCCCTCTTCTGACCTCCAACGCCATTGCCTCAAGGTGCACAACTTGCAGGAGACCCAAGACACTCGTCATTCACATACAGAAATAAATAAAATTTAAAAACAAAAGAAAGATGGACATCATGAAACTTGCAGGTAAATGGATGGAACTAGAAGGAAGCCATGATGCAAAGTGAAGTAACATATTTCCAGAAAAAAAGTTACACAACTTTATAACTGCATGCAAATCTAGTGTTAAAATGTGAATCCCAAAACAAAAAAAAAAAAAAAAAAAAAATATATATATAATCTATATATATATATATTTCTTTGTAACTTTGAAAGCAACTCTACCATTTTATAATGTGAATACCTTAAATGGGATCTAGACTGAAACCTACCACTTATTCATTTACTTGGTAATGTGGTATATGGGGGGCGGGGTTCTGTATGCATGCTTCGAGTAATATAACATTAAAAGGGGGAAAATGTGAATTCCCACAAATTTGTTATCCTATTGTGGCTGCTAAACCAAATCCCCGTTGAAAGGCAAGCTGTCCAACATTATTATTTTTTCTTAACGGCAATGTGCTGTCTTAAGTGGAATTCTTAAAGGGCTCTAGGAATTGACCTGCCACACTTTCCACACTCTGCAATACTGTATATGGGTGGAAGGTACCTATTCATATCTTGGAGTAAAGTGGAGTCATAAAAACTAAAGGGCGCGAAAATAGCTGCATCTAAACATATTTGGAATAAACATACAGTTTATTCATGGAGGTCATAATTTTGATACATATTGTGATGGTTATATAGGCATAGAAAGGGGAGGGAACAGCAAAAAACATAAAGACTGGGTTCAAAGAACTGACCGATACAGTTAACTTCTGCCCAAAAAAACAGTCCCTGCAGTTGAAAAACTTTGGAAAAGACTGAGAGAAAGCTGCAGAATGCCTGGCAGACGGCATGAACTGGGGTGGGGTGGAAGGGGCAAGGAGAGGGGATTTCCCCAATTACAAAATTACCAGATCTTATAACCTACGTTATTTGTAAAATTACCCAAAAAAAAACGCATGTCTAGGCAGTGTTTTGTGTGGTTATTATTTTTTTTTTTTACTGTTGGACATGGGAAAGTAGATCTTCCTTAATATTTTTAAATTGGACTCGGGCAGGTACTTTTTGGGGTGTACTGTCTTGGGGGAGGCTGAAGCGGGTCGAGCCTGAGCCTTGTGAGGGGTTTCCCGTCTTGGCGGGAACGCGTTGCCTTGCCGTGTGACCAGAGGGCGGTTGTTGGGTTGATCTGGCCCGCTGGGCTTGTGTGGGCTGGCTCCTGAGGTGCAGGAAGGAGGCCTTAAGTCACTCAGGCATGTACTGGGGCACGGGCTAAATAGGCATAACACCCCCACCCCCCCGCCCCGGCCAATGGAAAATTGGGTGAGAATCCAATTGAAACTTCTTTGGAGAACTTTCAGAACGGAAAGGGAAGAGTGAGTTAGAGCTAGATTTCCAATATATAACCAAAATTGAAGCCTGAAAACCTAGACAAGTACTACTCATAAACAAGGAGGAGGAAAGAAAAAAAAAAAAAACATCGGAGGGAGGCAAGCAAAACATTCTTCTCACATAGTGAAAAAGACATTTGTGATTGAACCACAAAAGGGCAAACCCACATGCCAGGGGACAGGGATGCAAGGGACAAAAACATGGGAAAGGCACAGGATAATGCAGCATCAGGCTCTACCAAAACTGGAGGAGATAGCCACAATAGAATCCCCTTGGAGGAGACCCCAGAACCGAGCTCGAGTAGATGACTAATACATTACCCTACGCAGAAGAGAAATAAAGAAATAGAGGATTCCAGAGAACTAACGAGAAATGCATAAAACACTCAAAATGACCTCGAGGGATACAATGAAAACTTCGGAAAGAACTCACGGAACAGTTGGGCAAAACTCCAGAAGAACAGAGGGGAAAAAAAACAAACTCTGAAAGGACGTAGAACACTGAAAAGGAAGCAACCCAATGAAATAAGGAGCACCAAGAAAAGACAGACGTTAAAAAGGGAACTGGACATCCTAAAGAAAAAAACAGGATGAAACGAAACGTAATTAGAAGACTCATCCACATCAAGAAGCAGAAAGGGAAAGGGGAAAAAGGCTCAGAAGTAGAATTAAGTAGAATTAAGGATGCAGAACAAAGAATGTCGCCTGGAAGATAACACAGAGCAATAAAAGTCTCAAATCAAGATTATGAAAAATTAAAAAATTACACAAAAGTGGAACAACAGGAAATATGGGGGACACTATGGACAGATCAAACCTCCACATCATAGGAAAGAGGAAGGAGAAAAATCTCAAAAGAATAGTATTGATCAGCTCTTACAACAAGAATAATAGAAGAAAATTCCTCAAACTAAAAAATAGACAAATCCATACCAATAAAAGAAGCACATAGGACTCCAAATAGACAAGTCAGAAAGAATTCCCTATGCCATTATCATAGTTAAGATGCTAGATGCCCAAAACAAAGACAAAATTCTGAAGGCTACAAAGAAAAATAATCACCACATACAAAGGGAAACCCCAGAATTCCAACTGATTCTCTGCTCAAACCATGAAAGCAAGAAGACATGGAGCAAAGCATTCCCGGTATTAAAGGACTATGGATGCCAAACCAGAACCCAGAATACTTTCCCAGCAAAACTGTAAATTCTTAGTTGAAGGGAGAGAGAAAACGCTCCATGGACATAAACAAGATGTTAGCATACATGTGGAAAAACCAAATCTTCATAAAATAATTGAAGCCATTCAAAGGTAGAAGGGAGGAGCAACAATCCTCAAAACACCTAGGAAGCAACTAATAAAAACGTAAGCAAATCAGAGGCTAGAAATCAAAATTGATAATAAAGTGAAAAGAAGAAACACCTATCTCTCAATAATAACCCTAAAATATTAATGGTCTAAACAACCCAATCAAAAGACAAAGACAAATTAAAAAAAAAAAAAAAAAAAAAAAAAAAAAAAAAAAAAAAAAAAAAAAAAAAAAAAAAAAAGGATAGGCACCAACTTAAGGTGAAAGGGGGGAAGAAAGTATTCCAAGCAAAAATGCTGTACCCTGTCACCACTCCTCTTAAAAATAGTGCTAGAAACACTTGCCAGGGGAATAAGGCAAGAAAAAGAAATAAAAAGAGACAAAGAGGGCCATTACAGCTTTATTAAAGGAAAAATTGACAATGACAGGTCTCACAATCATGAATATATCACCACCAAACACCTGTGCAACAAACTTTATAAAGACAATTCTTCAGGATCTCAAGGCAAAAGTTAACCCCAGCACACTATATAGGGGATCAATACCCCATTAAGTCCCCTAGACAGTCAACAGGACAAAGGATAAACAGAGAGGACAACTGAACCAAATGATACAATACACCAAATGGACCTCACAGACATCTATCAGATATTTTACCCAAAACACCAAAAAATACACACTTTCTTACTCCAGCACCTCAAGAACATTATCCAAAATAGACCCTACTGGACACAGAAAAAACTCAACACATATAAAAAGATTGAATTTGAAATTATTTCATGCATTTATAAGACCACAGTGCAATAAAAACTCAATATCAAACACAGGATAACCCCTACAACCTACAAGAACACATGGAGGATAAACAAAACCACTCTCCCTGAATAATGAATGTTTCAAGGAAGAAATTAAGAATGAAATAAAAACATCCTGGAACTGGAATGACAATGATCAAACAACACAGCAAAACTTATGGCAAACACTAAAAACAGTCCTAAGAGGGAAAGTAGTTTCTAGCACTAAGTGCCTACATTAGAAAAAAAAGAGAAAAGTGAATGTCTACACGCTGCAGCTACAACTTACTGAGAGATACAACAAAATGAAACCTAACCGCAGCCAGACAAGAGAAAAACAAAAATAAAGCAGAGGTCAATGAAATAGAAACAAAGGAAAGAAAGCAAACCATCAAAAAAATCCATGAATCCACAGTTGGTTTTCTTTGATAGAATAAACAATATAGACAGCCCTCTAGCCCATTAACCAAAAAGAAAGAAGACACAACTCCAAATCAATAGAATTGTGATGAAGGGCGGGAAATATCACAACAGACAATGAACAGATCCAGGACAATCATACGGGAATACTTCAAAAACCTTATACTCCACTAAATTTGAAACCCTAGCAGAAAGGATCCAAATATCTGAAAAATCCGGGGAATCACCAACGCTCAACCAAGAAGAGATGACAGCTTAAATAGACCAATACTACAGGAAGAAATTGAAGAGTAATAAGTCGCCTCCCAACCAAAAAATGCCCCGACCCAGATGGTTCACATCAGAATTCTATAAAAAATATTTCAAAAAAGGACTTACAACCACTAATCTCAAGTTTGTTTAGAAGGATACAAATTGTTTAGAGGGAAGTTCTCCCAGATCTTTATGAAGCCAGCGTCATGCTATTACCAAAACCAGGTAAAGAACAACCAAAATGCGAACTATAGTCCCATCTCCCTAATGAGCACAGCTGCCAAAATTCTAAACGGTATGGCACATCCCCTACAGACCCACATCAAGATTATCCACCATAACCAGCTGGTTCCTACCAAGATGCAGGGATGGTTCAACATACTAAAAAATCAATAAATATCATCACAACAGATAAATGGACTGAAAGACAAAAAACCACACCATCCTCTCAATTGACATGGAGAAAGCCTTTGACAAAATCAAAATCCAGCATCCCTTCACGTTAAAGTCCTAGGGAACTGGACTGGAGGGATCCTCCTAATGTCCTCCAAACCATATACAGGAAACACAGCCAACATCATCCTAAATGCGAAATGACAGGAAGAATCCCCTTAAAGGTAGGGAATCGGCAAAGCTGCTCTGTCACCCCATCCTTTTCAGTTATTAGGCTTGAAAGGGCTTGCTATGGCGTAGGCAAGCAGAACACAAATTTTAGAGGAATTTAATTTGAAAGAGGAAAGTTCAAGCTTAATCCCTTTTTGTGATGTGATATGATTGTTCTACATTAAGGGATTGTTAAGAACCCACCATTACAACTCCCAAGCAATGATTAAGAGCTTCGGTGGTAAAGTGGCAGGATACAAAACTAAACTAGCCAAATCATGTTAGCTTTCTGTCACTACAACAAGCACTGGCAGAAGGGAAACAAGGAGACCTTCCCACTAACAATAGCCTCAAAAACAATAAAATACTAGGAACACAAACCTAACCAACGACACCAAGATCTCTAAACAAAAAAAACTTTTTTTTTTTGGTCTTTTCGAGACCAGGGGTCTCCCTGTCGCCCCAGCTGTCCTGGAAACTCACTCTGTCGACCCGGTTGGCCTTGAACTCAAAAGATCCACCTGATCTGCCTCCCAAGTGCTAGGATAAAGGCGTGCCCCAGCACGGCCAGGCTTAAAAAAAATTTTAACCCTTTGGGAGGCAGAGGCAGGTCGGATTCTTTGTGAGTTCAAGGCCAGCTGGTCTACGGAGTGAGTTCAGGACAGCTGGGGCTCAGAGAGACCTGTCTCGATAAAGACCAAAAAAAAATAACCCAACCTTGTTGTAACAACAAAAATTTTAAACCCCTGAAAGGAGATTGAGGAGGAAGAATCAGAAGGATGGACAACCTCCCATGCTCATGAATGGAAAATAACTATTGTAAAAATGTCAATTCTACCCAAATTAGTTTACAGATTTAATGCAATCCCAATCAACATCCCCAAGAGTTTTCTTCACCGGAATTGGAAAAAAAAAAAATATCCTTCAATTTCATTTGGAACAAACAAAAGACCCCTAATAGCCAAACCAACCCTGAGTAAAAAGAGCAATTTAGGGGGGATCGCTCTACCAGACATCAAATTAAACTCCGGTTATAGTCATAAACACAGCCTGGTACTGGCACAAAAAAACATGATCAGTTGATCCATGGGAATAAATGAAGATTCAAATCTGGCACCTACAATTCAGCCACCCTCATATTTGACAAGCCGAGGGCCAAGAAGACACCTGGAGGAAAGGACAGGCATCTTCAGTAAGTGGTGTGGCAAACCTGGATCACCCTTTGTAGAAAAAAATTAAACCCCTAACCTTTCCCTGTACAAAAAGTCAATTGCAGATGTCTGCAGACCTCCCGTGTACACCCAAAACTCCAGAGGTGATAGAACAGAAAGTGGCAGCAGACTACAGGACCTAGGCTAGGAAAAAACTTCCTAAATTACACAGCAGCTGCAAAAGAAATAACATCGGACATTTGACAAATGGGACATCATGAAATTCAGAAGCTTCTGTACATCAAAAGAAACATAAAGGACGTGAAGAGAAAAACCCCAGAGCATTGGGTTAAACCTTCACTAGAGATACATCTGACAAGCATTAATTTCCAAGTTACAAGCTACTCAAAAAAAAAAAAAAAAGAAATGATAACGCCAAAAGATGAGCAAAGATCTGAATAGAGGGACTCACAGAGGAAGAATAGAGATGGCCGAGAAGAAAGAAGAAACATCTTACGAAGTGCTCAACATCACTATAATTAAGAAATGCAAATAAAACCACTTGAGATATTCTCTTACTCCAATAAGCCTGGCTTTAGGATCAGGAAACGAATGATTACCAATGCTGGAGAGGTTGTGGGGAAAGGGGAACACTCATCCATTGCTGTCGGGAATGTAAAGTTGTACAGCCACAATGGAAAACAGTGTGAAGAACACTTAGAGATCAAAATGAGCCTTCCTGCCATTTGACCCGGTCATACCACTCCTGGTTATATACCCACAAGAACATCTTATGCGAGAACATGCACAGCTATGTTTATGCAGCTCTGTTCACAATAGCAAAACGCTGGAAACCCAGCCAGTTTGCCCCTCAAACTGACGGAACGGACAGAGAAGAAAATGTGGTACATGTACACAATGGGTTCTATGCCACGCGTAAAGAGGAAATCGAGATTTGCAGGTAAATGGATGGATGGAGCAGCAGACATTATGTTAAGTTGACAGTAACAGAGTCCAGAAAAACAAAAACAACCAATGGTGTCCCTAATTGTGGCTGCTAGTGCCAATCACCCAGATCTAAATCTTTCTTGTGGAGAGGGATGCATATTAAACGAAAACAACAACAGAAAGACGTCATCAGAAAACTGACTGAAATCGTGAACTTCGGGAAGGGGAGGGGTGTGAGAGGGACCACGGGTGTATATTCGATTAATTGTATATTTAATTGACGTGAGTTAACAAGTATCCAGTTTTGCCCAGACACTGTCAACAGGATACATAGTGTTATCCGGACCTTAGTAATAGTAAATATGTTTATATTAACCAACATTGGTTTAAAAGGCTCTGATAAAAACGGAAATGTATCTGAGTTAAATGGGAGAATAAATTGCTGTTGTCCACTTTGGTTTTACTTAAAATCTGTATAACAATACCTTTGGGATTGGCACATACAAATTTTTCTCTATAATTTTTTCTGTTGTGCAGTATCACCTGTAGCATTCTCTTTTACCTATAGGATGATTTAACTTAAAAATTAAGTTTGCGGGGCTGGAGAGAGGCTAGCGGTTAAGCGTGCAGACTGCTCTTGCAGAGGATTCCGGTGTTCGATCACCAGCACCCAATGGCGGCTGGCTGAGAACCGTTCTGTAACCCCAATCCAGGAGAACTCCAGTTCCAGGGGAATCCGACGCCAGCTTCTGACCTCGCGGCATTGCACGACACGGGTGCACAGACTTGCATGCAGGACCTTACATTCATACACATAAAAATAAGAAAAAGTAAATATAAAATTAATTAAAACAATTACAAAAATAAAAAATACCAAATAATAAAAAACTCCGTTTGCTTCCCGTTAATCACATACAGTCCACCCAAAACAGCATGGGGTGAATTTGATGAAATCTTGTGCCTTGATTCTATGTATAATACAACTTGCCTTCTGGAGACTCCGACAAACAACAAAAACCTAAAAAAAAACAAAAAACATGGTCTACAGATGATATGACCCCTTTTTGTCAAAACCCCTGCAATTCCCATCTTAATAAAACTAACTTACAAAGAACTAGATTTGTATGTTCCAACATCAATCAAACTGCTCACCATCTTAACAGCTGCCGACCGAACAGATACAGCTTTGCCATTGATAGTAGTACAGAACGTGCCAAGAGAACGGATCGGGGGGCCCGTCTGACAAAACAAACAAATATTGAAAGGAAGAAAGCCTCAGATTGCTACAAACATTCAAACCCCCTGTGGATCCTCTTGAACAAACTACTTATAATCGAGTTTCTAACAAAACTTTACCTATCAGGTGCCACAAAGTTTTAATATAGAGACTTTCTTAACCTCCCCCCCATAGAACAGGGAGAAATATGATGATGATGATGCATGAGATGATTGATGATGATGAATATGATGAGGTCGTTCTTTAACCGTAAATTGGAGCCACACTGTTATAGAGGTTATCTCTTATAAAGCCAGTAAAAACTGCCTCTGTACTGACTAATAGACATAGGAACTGTGAAACGGCTTATTCTCTATTCATAAACAAATATAATACTAAAGTCTCCTTAACTATGCACTTAAGCCAAATATATTAATACAGGAGCTCTGACATCAGCAATGTATTATCTACCAAGGAGATGTTGGCAGGGGATAAGCCCCCACACAA
>VZQC01012261.1:2510800-2559337 GCA_009823505.1 Rhizomys pruinosus | reverse complement strand
GTTAGTGCTTCTGGTTAATGTGTAAAACTTAAACTCCTTAGTAATGGGATTATTGTTCCCGGGGATGTGCTAATCTTGATCTGTTTTTCCTGACATGTACTATATAAATCAGTTGTGGCTTCTTAGTAAACCGCAGCAGATTCAAAACCATTCTGTGTGTTCATGTCTGTCTAATATTGCCAACCTGTGCCCTCTCTTTCCAAGACCCCAGATTCCCACAGTCTGAGGGAAACCCCGGCTGGTCGGTCCTGTGCAGCAGCCCAAACTTTATCTACAAATTATAGGTATTCTAGGACTTAGTAAAAGTAAAATGTCCTATATTAAACAACATTGGGTTAAAAGGTTTAAAAAAATTGGTAATACATCGTAAGCTAATTGGAAATATAATGGTCCACATTTGTTTACTTAAATTTGTATAACAACAACTTTGAGGGATAATGTATACAAGTGTTCTCTTTAATTTTTGTGTTGTACATGATATCTTGAAACATTCTTTTACCTATAGGCTGATTTAACTTAAGAAATTAAGTTTTTGTTCCCACGTTAAAAACATGAAATTTACACGCCTTGAATTTCTGCCTATAGGTATGTTACTACATCGCACTTTTTGAGATTCATGGGTCAAAAAAATAAAAACTTAAAATAAAAAAGGGATACAGTTATCATAAACTTTTGTCACATATTCATATTATATCTTACAAAAACTAACTATGGGAAAAGATTTGCATGTCCCACAGAGTCAAGAATGTACTAACTTATGTGCTGAGAAAGAAAAGATACAGCTTTGCATTGGAGTAGTGTACAAGACATACCCAGCAGAGAAGTTGGCCCATCGAAACATTAAAAGGCAAAAAAAATCCTCAGACTGCTATAGGCATCAAACACTTCTGTGCATCCTATTTGTAACAGCTGTTTATAATGAGTCCCTAACCGAACTTTACCTTTCCAGGTGCCACAGAGTTTTAATATGAGAGACTTTTTTTTTTACCCTTCCTTTTTTTTTGCAATTTTATTTATTTATGTATGTGTATGACTGTACTGTCTTGTATGTACGTTTGGCACCCATGTCGTGCAATGCCCCACGGAGTCAGAAGAGGGTCTGAAGAGGTTCAGTTCTCTGGAACTGGAGTTCTCCTGGATTGAGTTTACAGCGGTTCTGCCACCATGTGGGTGCTGAGTTGTCAAACCCGGGTCCTCTGCCAGAGAGCAGCAGTGCTCTTGAACCACAGACTATCGTCTCAGCCCCTTAGCTCCTTTTCATAGAACAAAGAATGTAATGAAGTCATTCCTAACTGTAAAGAGAGCCAACTGTTATGACAGGTAATCCTTATAAAACAGGTATAACTGCTTTCATTTAAGACTAACAGACATAAGAACCATGAAAAGGATTATTCTCTATTCAGAGCCAACATATAATCTAAGTACCTTTTAAAGCTGTGGCAATAAGCAAAAATATTTAATAGGAGAGCTCTGATAATCAGCAATGGATTATTCTGCCAAGGAATGTTGGCCCCCAAAGGTAAAGGCTTCTTGGCCTGTAATATGGGATACCTGCAAAGAGAGAGGTGGTAAGTCGTTCATGACCTGGTGTAAGCATGGGAAAGTGTACTGAGACCACACTTGCAGTGTACAATTGGTCTCTGAAATCCAGAGAGTGTTACCAATAGGCCACTAACCAATAAAGCCAAATATTGGTCTCCTTGCGTCAAGCAAGACTCTCCATCAGCAGTCAGCTCACCTCACCTGCCTGGAACTACTGTGTGCAGAGTGGCAACCATATGTATGTGATATCCCAAAAATAATTGGCTAGTAGCTCTCTCCTTGAGGGAATAATTCAATGGCTGATGCTACTACGTGCTTACATCTCTAGTGGTTAGGAGATGTTATAAGCCACAGTAAATCATGTCATCTTTTATAGAAAAATATAGTTCATGGATTAGCATACACCCAACATCTGTGTCTATACCAAGTAACCTCCCATAATAATTAGCAACAATAACATCTACGTTTAAATGCTGTATATAATTGTTGTGCTTCATCAGTAAAAGGTTATTCCTGGAAAAAAAAAAAAAAAACTTCAAAACCAAGAAAAAAAAAAGTCGAAAAAGAGCAAAAAACATCTCCAGAAAATAGGGGGCTGTTTTGCTTCCGTCCACCTGTGTCCCCTTTTCTAAGCCTAGTGAACAATCTGTAATGGGCATGGTAGAATGTAGGGCTGCGATTGGGGCTGAATGGTGAAACTACAGCAATATAGACTGGCTGGGCGTTATTTGGCCACATGACATGTACCTATAAAGCCCTTCCACCTGATGGTGGGAGGCCTTGGCTGGCGTGATGTGGGATAGCTGCTTGCAAATTGTTTTTACCTGACAGGATGCTTGCATTCACCACTTATTAACTTATTGTTAAAAAAAATCAAATAAAAATTGAGAAAAAAAAGAAAGGTCAGAGGAAAATCAAGCTTGCAAGCTATACATACTGCTTACAAATGTGGAGATAAGCATCAAAATAATAAGATTCAAAGCTGAAAGCACTGGCTTGTGAGATAATTCACAGAAATTGAGAAGTTAAGACAGAAAACAACCTCTCTTGCTCCAGGAAAGCTGAAGGACTGAAAACAGGAAAATGATAAGGGCAGTGAAAATTGGCTATACTCAGGGATCCACAAATAATGGAATGAAAATGAAAATTTTAAAACAAAATTCATAGCTTTGCACAAATAGACAAATGCAGTTGGAATAACATTTTTAGTGACTGTACCATATATGAACTCAAAAGTGATGGTATTCCTAACACCTCAGAAGTGCTCTGGGACTCTCTATGAAAACAAATGAAGGGTTGAATACTTCACAGCCAGTTCATCACACCTACGATGGAGAAGGGAGACAGACTCTGCTACTCATCTCCCTTGCCTTCTCCTTTGTTGATCCTTCTGGACCTTTCCCTATCTTCTCAAAACATGTAAACACATTAATTCCAGTGCTATTTTAGCATGTTATTACCATTATAACAGCATCATTTCAATCTGGGTAAACATGCATGTTTACTTGAAAATGTGTTTCTGGGCTGGAGAGATGGCCTAGCGGTTAAGACAACGATGCTCTGCAGAGGACCCAGGTTTGATCCCCAGCCACCCACATGGTGGCTGAGAAACCGTTCTTTGACTCCAGTCCCAGGGGATCCAAGCCCTCCATTCTGCCTCTGCAGGCTTGCCGGACATGGTCCATTGCACACAACTAGCAGGCAAGAACATCATACACATGAAAATAATAAATAAATAAATATTTTAAAAAGAAAATGTGTTTCTATGAGCACTGTTGGTGCCAAGAATTATTAATTCATCAGTGTGGCCAATAAAGAAAAGAGAAATCTCTGCATATCAAAGTAAGTTAGGCACGAAAGGCTAACTATGGATATTTTGGAAAGTCAAAATGTCACAAAGCCATGATGAAGTCACTCAGAACTTTGAGGGCATTAAGTCCTTGGAAAGTTGACAGAAAACAAGAATGTGGTGAGATTTACAAAATCCAAAGGGATTTGGGATAAAGACTTATGAAACAGGTTAGCCCATGGTTACTCAGAAAGCAAATCTCATGTTTACAGGAGAGTGTGGCTGACTGCTGCTGCTCTAAGAGTGTAAAACAAGGCTGGTGCCTGTGAAGTCTGTGGTATGCCTTGGAGATATACCAGTGTGAACTGGAAAGGAACTTCCCTCCCTTTTCTTCCTGCTTTCAGATCTCTCCAGTATTGGCTACTTTAGAAAGCTCATTGTTTCCCATCCCTTCGGCACTGGGACCCCATTTCCACGGTCATTCTTTCTCCAGCACCCACTGAGCTTTCCTGATGCCCTACTTTTTGCAGAGGCCACTAACTGCTGTGGAAGAAACTCAACTTGTTCTTTCTCCCAGGTGCTCCCACCTTCTTTTTCACCCCAACTTCCTGTCTAGATACCCAGTCTCTGGCTGCAGGCACACACACCCTTGTTGGTCCAGGAAGTAAGTTGTGCATTTCTCTTTGGTTTCTTTCCTCTTGACTTCTCTTTATGATTCTGTGGTATTTAATTCCTCGAAATCCTCGGATTGCTTTTCATCTCTTCATTTCTTACCACCAGGCTTCCTGAATGCTGTTCTCTCTAGATTTCTCTCTCAGGAAACTGACAGTGAGTTAGATAATAGTCCCTAAGGATGCCTCTGCTTGATATGTCTGAAGAGACGGGAGAGGCAGAAATCAGAGCGAGAGATGAGAGAGGAGAGAGAGTGAAGAGAGAGGAGAGAGCGTCTTATTTCCAACAGAAGATCACGCAACAGGAAAGAAGAAAGGACTTTAAGTTAAAAAGCACTGAGAAACACAAAGGCAGCTCAGGGAAAAATAGAAGTAAACTCTAACCCCAGCTCCCAGAAACTAAGTGGTGCTAGGCCTTCAAAGGAAAACCCTCAGTTTAAAAACCCTCAGTTGAAAAACCCGCTGAAACAGTAACTTCTGCCCAAAACGTAAACATTCTACACAAAGAAAATTTTTAAAAAGACTAAGAAAAGATGCAAACAATTATACATGTATGTGCAGAATAATGATTGTGGGTGGGGGCAGTTATAGGGTATATGGAGGTTCATAATTGGATAGAAGTATGTATAATACGACAAAATGTCACATAAAATATTCCTAAAAAACAGAGAGACCACAACCTAGGGTCTGGAGAGATGGTCAGCAAGCTAAGATAGACTGGTACTGCTCCCACAGAGAATCCAAGGTCTCCTGTTCCTAGCACCACACATTGTGCAGCTGAACAACCATCGTGTACCAGCTCCAAGGGGATCCATGCCTGTCGTTCATATTCCGTATATCAACACATACAATACACACATATCCATTTTAAAATTATAAAAATAATCTTAGAAAAACTGACAAGACTGGGCTGGAGAGATGGCTCAGCAGTTAGAAGCACCGACTACTCTTGCAGAGGACCCAGGTCGATCCCAGCACCCACATGGGTGGCTAAGGACCGATCTTTAACTCCCAGTTCCAGGGGAATCCAACACCCTTCTGACCTCCGAGGCATTGCAGACATGGTGCAACCAACCTACTGCAGGACAGCTTACACTCATATAGTAACAAAATAATAATAAAAAAAGCGGAGACCAAACTTTACAATAGACTTAGATGAAATATCAAGGGTGAAGATCAAAGCATAAACAATATAATGAAGCAATAGCAGAAAAATTCTCAAATCTTAAGATGATATGGGGGTATGGAGCAATTTTGAGACCTAAGCAGACGTTACAGGAAAAGAATATCTCCATGTCATATTATAGTTAAACTGACAAAAATATAGAGTACAAAGAAATATAGAAAACTTCAAGAGAGAATCACCAAATCCCTTAGAAAGGCAAACTCTTCAATCCCCTTCTTCAGGAGTTTAAAATTTTTGTTATAGAGATCTTTGATTGTCTTTGGTTAGGTTTGTTCCCAGGTATTGATTTATTTATTTATTGAGGGCTATTGTGAGGGTAAGGTCTCCTTAGAATTTGCCTTTCTCCAGTTGCTTGTTATTTAGTAAAGAAAAGGCTACTGAGTTTTCTGGTTAAGTTGTATTCTGCACTTTACTGAACACTTAATTGTCTCTAGGAGTTTTCTTTTTGGTGGAGTTTTTACATCCCTCAGGTAAATATCATATCATCTGCAAACCGGGATAGTTGATCCTCTTTTCTGATTAGTACTCCTTTAGATTTCCTTTCTTTTCTTATTGCCCTAGCAAGCAGTTCAAGCACTCTCATACGATATTGAAAAGAGAGTGGTGATAGGGGCATAAGCCTTACCTGTTCCTGCCCTTTAACGGGGAATGCTTTTAATTTTTCTCTCCATTTAGAGATGATGTTGGCTGTGGTTTGTTGTAATATGGCTTTGATTATGTGTAGAATGTTCCCTTCAGTCTCATTTCCCTCTAGAACTTTAAACATGAATGGATGCTGATCTTGTCAAAAGGCTTTCTCTGCACCATTTTGAGATGATTGTGGATTTTTGTCTTTCAATCCATTTATTGTTTTTAGATATTTATTGATTTACATATGTTGAACGCATCCCTGCATCTCTGGTATGAATCCAAACTATCATGATTAGGATGATCTTTTTGTATGTGGGATGAAAAATCTCCCATGTTAATGGATTGAACAATTATTACAGTAAAAATGCCCATCAACCCAAAATAATAAACATATTCAATGGCATCCCAATTAACAATCCCATGATTTTCTTCACTCACAGCTTGGAAAAAAAATCCTGCATGCAACTTTCTGTTAAAGTGTGAATCGCTCAAGTGTTTGGAATCAACCACAGTTTTCTTTCAGAATTGTAATTTTGATTTATGCCTGGAGTGTATTATGCATATTTGGATACTTAAAAAATAAATAAAAAAATAAAAATGCCTTAAATTTCCATAATGGAAAGAAAAAAGACCCCAAATAGCTAAAGCAACCCTGCAGCAAAAAATGCAATACAGGGGGAAATCACCTTACCAGAATTCAAGCTTACTATAGGCATAGTCATAAAACAGCTGTGTACTGGTACAAACAATAGACCTGTTGACCAATGGAACAAAATTGAAGATCCAAACTTAAGCTCAACATTTCAGCACCTCATACTGATAAGGGTGCCAAAAATGCTCATTGGAGGAAGATGCATCTTCAGAATGGCCCTGGGCAAAACTGGATCACCATATGTAGAAAAACAAAATTAAAAAAAAAAAACCCTACCACGTAAAAAAATCACTCCAAGTGGATCAAAGACCCAACTGTTGAAACCACAAACTCTGAAGTCGATAGAAGAAAACAGTTGGTAGCAATATATAAGACATAGGAGTCGGAAAAGACTCTAAATCAAAGAGCCATGCAGGAAATAGGTCAACAGCTGACAATGGACTCATTCAAACCTCAAAAGCTTCTGTCAGGTGAAAGAAACCATTAAAGGAAATGAAAAGGAAACGCCACAGAGTTGGTAGAAAACTTCAGTGATCCATCTGACAGGCAATTAACATCAAGAAATATCAAACTACTCAAAAAACAAAAAAGTAAGAAAAACCAATGACTCACTCAAAGATGGAGTGAACAGCTGAACAGCGACTTCACCGATGCGGTAAGCAAAGATGCTGAGAAACACCTTAAAATTTCAACTTGTTAAAAATTGAAGAAATTTGCAAATTAAAAACACTCGAGATATCATTTTCACTCGCATAGACTGGCTGCGAAGATCAAGAAAACAAAGACACTAAATGTTGAGAGGTTGTTGGAAAGGGAACAGTGCCATCCCTGCTGGTGGGAATGTAAACCATACAACCACTGTGGAAAGCAGGGGGAACCCTTAAAGTCTCAAAATGAGCCAGGTGTGGTGGCGGCGGCTTTAACTCCCAGCACTCAAGCAGGCAGAGAGCCGGTGGATCTTTTGAGTTCAAAGCAGCCTGGGTCTACAAGCGAAATCCCAGGACAGCTGGGGCTACAGGGAGACCCTGTCCTCGAAAGACCAAAAAAAAAAAAAAACAAAAAAAAGACTCAAAAATGAGCCTAACCACCTGACCCAGCCATACCACTCCTGAGTATATACCCACAAGACTCTCATCCTACCATAAAGATACATGCACGGCTATGTTTATTGCAGCTCTCTTCACAATAGCAAAGAGCTGTAACCAACTCAAATGCCCCTCAACTGACAGTGGATAACAAAAATGTGGTACATCTACACAATGGATTTCTATGCAGTAGTAAAGAAAGATGACATCATGAATTTGCAGGTAAATGGATGGAACTTGAAGCCATTATGCTTCGAGTTACTTCATTAAGTGAAGTAACACAGTCCCCAAAAAACAAACAGGGAATGGTTTCCTTCATTTGTGGATGCTAGTACCAAATCCCCCAGTTGAAAGGCAAGCTGAGCAATGTTATTATTATATTTCTTTCTATCTGAAAGCAACCATTATGTTATAATGTGAATCTCTTAATGAGCCTTAGAATTAACTTACCACTTACTTTCAGACATGGTAATTAATGTATATGGACAGAAGGTATATATTCATATTTTAGAGTGACATAAAATTAAAGGGAAAAATGTGAACTCCTACACATATATCAGAATTAATACAGTTTACTCCTGAAGGACATAATTTTGGTACCTATATGACATTTATATAGGCATATTTTGGAGCAATAAAATTGAGAGGGAACCACAACAATATAAGGACTGAATCAAAGAATGGACTGATATAGTTACATTCTGCCCCAAACAATAAACCTTTGCACTCTGTAATGGGGGCATGCATGCTAACACTACCAGTCCTCAGGTAGCTGAATCAGGAGGGTCAGAAGTTGGATGTCAGTGTGTGTTACACAAGACCCTGTTAGAAGAGGAAGAAGGAGGAGAAGGAGAAGAAAAGAAAAGAAGGAGAAGAAAAGAAAAGAAAAGAAAAGAAAAGAAAAGAAGAAGAAGAAGAAGAAGAAGAAGAAGAAGAAGAAGAAGAAGAAAAGAAGCCTTCAAAAGCTTTTCCATATACCAACAACAAATGCTGAAAAAAACAATCTCATTCCTAGTAACCTACATAAATACCCAGAAGGAAGCCTAAGCAAGTATACTCTAAAATTAAAATGACAGAATACAGTAGGGAAAAAATTGAAGAAAACACTAAAAGATGAATAAACCCCCAATGTTAAGGGACCAGTAGAATAAATATAGTTCAAATAACCGAGTTACCAAAGCAGTCTACAATTTACTGCTATCCTCATCAAAATTTTAATAACATTCTTCACATACTAGAAAACCAATTCTAAAATCCCCTGGGAAGCACAGAAGAACTGTTACAAAAGAATTCTGAGCAAAAAATAAAAAAAATGCTCAAGGCATTACAGTACTTGATTTTATTTTTCTTAATTTTATTTATTTATTGTGTACGAATGTTCTGTCTGCATGTAGGTTTGTGTACCCATGTTGTGCAATGCTGTAGAGGTCAGAAGAGGGTATCGGATTCCCCTGGAACTGGAGTTAAAGACGGTTCTTAGTCACCATGCGGGTGCTGGGAATCAAACTCAGGTCCTCTGCAAGAGCAGTCGGCACTCTTAACTGCTGAGCCATCTCTCCAGCCCCAGTACTTGATTTTAATGTATACGCTAGAGATAAAGAAATAAAAACGACATGGTACTAGCACAAAGCAGACACACCCACAGAATAGAAAACAATATCTATAAATAAAGCTACGCAGTTGATAACTGGATTCCCCCCCACAAAGCCATGCCTACACTGAACATTCTACAAAGGCTGATTAACTGATTAGAACTTTGAAGGTGATAGAGAAGTTAGAATTTGTAGGCCCAAAGCCAAATTAACTTGAGCTATCTTAGACCTTTAAATAGCCATCATTGCCTATCCCTGTGTGTCACCTGACATCCTTGTGACTATTAGGTAAGTCAGAATGTATACACAGACCCCAGTCTTTGATCAGCCGAAAGTTAAGAATGTCATCAGATCACATCTGAGGCCTAGAGCAGAGATTACCCCTATATTTTGCTATATCCCAACTAACTAATGTACCCACTAGTGTATTTGAAATGTGTTATGAGTTATGACTTTACTGTTACTATAAAAAAGTCATACAACTATTACCATGTTGGAACATAAAATTTGGGGAAACCATTCATCGTTTGTTTTTCTGGGACAGTCCCAGAAAAACAAATGACGAATGGTATCCCTCATCTGTGGATGCTAGTGCCAATTACCTAGTTGTAAGTATTTCTTATGCACGGCCCCTTGAGCTTTTGTCCAAAGCAGCTGGGAGTGATGCATATTGGAAACAACAACAACAACAATAACAACAACAACAACAGAAAGGACTGCATCGAAGAACTGACTGAAACAGTGAACTTCTGCTCAAAACAGTCAACTTCCTCATGGAGAATATTGAGAAAGACTGAGAAAGAGATGAAAAGCATGTTTGGCAGAATGCATGAGCTCTGGTGGGGTGGGGGATTGGGGGGGGGACACAGGTCTAGATTTGATAAAAAAATAAAAATAAATAAACCTATTAAAAAATTTTGGGGAAACCTAAATTTGTGTTCCCAGGCTATGATTTGGCTCCAGAACAAACTATCTCTTATTCCCCCTGAAGTTAAAGCAGTGTTTTTCACACTGACATAGCTACAGTCAGCTGAACTTTCCACAAAGTCGAGAAAAGCATACACTGGGGAAAATGAAACACAGAAGCAGCCTCTTATGCTAATGGTGCTGGGGAAACTGGAAATCCACATGCAGAATTAAACTAGATTCCTATCTCTCACTGTGTACAAAAAATCAATTCAAAATGGATCAAAGGTCTTAATATAAGAGCCAAAACTTTAAAGCTAGCAGGAGAAACTGAGGAGGGGGCGACTTTCAAAACAAAAACACAGGCAGGGTCTTTCTGTATAAGGCTTCATTCACCCAAGAAATAAAGCACTTCATAAAAACTATCGCCTGGTGAACTTTGGTTGTATTTAGTGATATAATGTGATGGTCCATGAACCTAGTACTAGCCTATGAAAAAGTATCATTTATTCTTATACAACAACTTCAGTGTACAGATTGTACCTTACATGTGTATTATAATGTTGTATTTCTGTATTGTTACAACTGTGGAATTTGTATCATTTGCATTATATTAAAGTCCCTATATAATCTTAAAGACAATTGTGGGGAGCTGGAGAGATGGCTCAGTGGTTAAGAGCACTGTTCTTGCAAAGACTCGAGTTCAAATCCCATCACCCACATTGTGGCTAACAACCATCTGTAACTCCAGTTCCATGGGATCCAACACCCCCACCTGTCCTCCACTGCACAACATGGATGCAGCTATTTATATATAGGCAATACACTCATACACATAAACATTTTTAAATATTTTTAAAAAGACAAATGTGTGCATAAACCTTTTTCATGTTACTCTACAGTCTTCTGATAAACACATCAATCTTTTAAGTTGACCTTCAGAGGAAGCTACCAAGGATTTGTACAGGTTTTGTTTTATAGATTATTTCTATGATTATTTCTAAGATCTTTCAGTGATGTCTGTAGGCAAATAGCTCCAAGATTTTATTCATGTTCTTTACCAAAAAGGATCAAAGTTGGCAATATATTTCTAAACTTGGGGGGGAAAGATCATTTTTTTCTTTCTCATCAATTTTGGCTTCAGTATCAAAGAAAAATGTTAAATACATCCTTGATTTATGGTGATGGATTTGTCTTTAAGGACATTACTTCTGTAACTAGAATCTTTGTGCCTTGTCCTGCCTTAACTGGTGATAGTTGAAGACTGTTTGACTCTTTGTGTACATAAAAGTTTAAATACCCTTTTCTTTTCCAAGTATCTTTCAAGTAAATATGAACCACATTACTTTCCTGAAACCTTTGACCGACAAAAAGATGATTTCTGAACTTCTTGCCAGCTGTGTTTTATTTTTCAGCTTTATAAAATATGGAGGTTCCTTTTGTGTGTAAACAGCTGAATATTTTAAATGTTTAAACAGTGAATATTTTAAATGTTTAAAAGGACTGCTCCACATCCTTTTGCTGAAACAATATAAATAGCATGTGTGTGTCTAAGGAGCCTAGCTTGTCCAGTTACCAGCTCTGTGGCATCTTGGGAGATGGTGTGGTTTTCTTCACTAGAATTATCTCAATCCTCTGGTTTTAACTGAATGTTTCAGAGCTAGACATCAAACCCAGGCTGGACAACTGACCCACCTGAGTGACAGAGAAACTCTAGTTAAAAGACAGAAACACTACAGCCAAAGCTCATTCTGAGAGAAGGTGACAGAGAGGATAGTCTATTAGCCCCCAATATTTGTTCAAGAAACCCCGCCTACCTGTCCTTTGATGTTCTAGCAAATTGCCTGCTATTTTCATACAGTAAAATTCTCCCTAACATTAGCCTGCACATAGTTCAATTCTAGAAGACAATAATTTTGTTTTAGGATGTTTAGGGAATCTCTGAACCTCTCCTAGCTCATCTGTAAAATGGGTTGTGATAACCCTCCTTGTAATGTTGCTCTTAAGATCAGCTGGGATACTTAGGAAAAAAAAACTCACTAGAGTTTTAGAAACATAATAGGTATCCATTAACTTCTTGCAAATTTGTGCCTCAGAAATAAACCACCAAATTATTAAAATTTCAAATAACTTCTGTTATCTGTCCATTACTATGAAGTCCGGTAATTCAGAGTCTTTCACATAGATTAGACCCAGTTCACACCTGGCTACCACCCAGATCATCACAAATAAAAGCGGGTGGGAAAGACTGATAGCCATTCTCCTGAAGAAGAGATGCTTACTAGGGAATCATGTGACCCCCCCAGTTGATCATCTATGCCTGCAAATTAAGGTTGGAGACAGACAATATTATTGTTCCCTTAACAACCCTAGAGAAATGGACAGGGCATCTATCTATCTATCTATCTATCTATCTATCTATCTATCTATGTGTCTTTTCAAGACAGGGTTTCCCTGAACTCTCTCTGTAGACCAGGCTGGCCTTGAACTCATAAAGATCTTCCTGCCTCTGCCTCCCAAGTTCTAGGATTAAAGGCGTGTGCCACTAAGCCAGGCTACATGTATATTTTTACTGGCTATATCGAATTAAGTAATGGCATGCACTATGACCCTCTAGTGTAAGTAGAAGACTTGAGATTTAACTTAAAAAATCAAACTTTTTTTTCTCTCCTGAGCTGAAAATATCAAAGGACAATGGAAATGTCAGGGTCATCTTGCTAAAACAATCATTCTTAAGTCTCTAACTCAAGTATCTGCTCTTTAAACCTCCTCTGAGTCTTTCAATTGAATGATCCCCGTTTCTCATGGTACTGAGCACATAGTCTGACATGCTTTCCCACATGCTTTTTTCCTGGTACACTGTGAGCTCATCTTTATGGAGAATCACTGTAGCTACTCATTGCCCACCCCTCCCTATGAGGCCCCATGATAAGCACTTTGCATCGATTATTTTATTTTTTCACCACAGTCTTTGAAGTTGTTCTTTATTCATCTTCATCTTACAGATAAGAAAACTAAGGCAAAGAAGAGTTAATAATACATCCACATCTTCACCGCTGAAAGGACGAGGGTCTATGTGGTTCCAGAGTGGGCAACACCATCTGCTCTTGACAGAAGTAGAGGTCATCTCTTACTCACGACTGCCACCTCCTGGACCAGTTCCATGACAGCCACAGATGCTCAATCTGTGCTGGCTGGTAGTGTGTGTAAACAGAAACGCCAGGGGCCTCAGGACCTCTGCTCTGACAGGCTGAGTGCCTGCGCCTCTGCCTTGAAGAGAAGAGTGCTAGAGCAAACATTCCTCTCCCCGACAAAAAATTTCTTCCTGGCCCCCTCCATGTGTCCTGCTTCCTCACTCTTCCTCTTTATCCACTGCACCATGTGGAGTGTACGTTGCAGCCTCCTGTAGAAAAAGGACAACTAAGCTGAGTACAACTGAAAGGGGGAAGAACTGACAGAGGAGGCAGGTGTGTAAAGAACTGTTGAATTGAATGGAAATAAATCTGTGTAACTGGCATATTACCAGACAAGGTTGTCCAAGATAAGTCAGTGCCCTTTATTTTAACTTCCCTTGGTGTGAGAATAAATTGATAGTGGCTTAGAGAGCTAGGTCACGTGGGGAATCAGCTGACACTGGAGCAAACAAAACATGCATGCATTCTTTGCCCACTGCATTGGACAAGGGACGAAGGGTACAGGGACCAAGCAGGATCCCAGCCTGCAGAGAGAACAGACAGCATGAGTACAGTAGGAAAAGTAAGTAAAAGTTTTCCTGTTGAAAGTATATTCTCATTACTGTAAAAGGGCACAGCTTGATGCATAATCTCAAACTCATTCCTAAATTAGAAATAATATATGAAACATGCTAAAATATGTGATGTATGTTGAGCTACAATGGAAAAAAACTCATTTTATTTATTTATTTATTTATTTATTTATTTATTTATTTATTTATTTATTTTTTGTCTTTTTGATACAGGGTCTCCTTGAAGTCCCAGCTGTCCTGGAACTCAGTTTGTAGACCAAGCTGGCCTTGAACTCCCAGAGATCTGCCTGCCTCTGGCTCCCAAGTGCTGGGATTAAAGGCATGTGTCACCGCACCCAGCCTGTATTTATTATTTTTATTTTATGTGTATGAATGCTTTGCCTATATGTATGTAAGTACCTATAGAAGTCAGAAGAAGATTTCACATCTATTGGAATTGGAGTTTGCAGTTGTTAGCCTCCATGTGGGTGCTAGAAACTGTACACATGTCCTCTGCAAGAGCAGTCAATGGTCTTAACCACTGAGCCATCTCTCTAGCTCCAGACATTTTTAATAATATAAATGCTTTGCTTTAGAAAAATAAGGGGAAGCTGAACAGAGTTTTATGTAAAATTTAAAATGTTTCTTAATCACTATGAGATATCAGCAGAAACTCTTGACTTAATGAAGGTGAAGCTGTATATTTTGTCATTCCTTGGGAGAGGGTAAATGAACATCAATCTCAGTTTACCGGGGATAATTTTTAATTTACTAGACTTACTACTTTCTAGTGAAAGGTTAAGAAAATGACCCACATAAATGGACAAAATAATCAGTAGATCTAAGTATGCTTTATGATGAAAGAAATAGGCAAAAGTTCAATATTACAATGGTTTTTCAAAGCAGAGTGAGATTGTAGTAAAGTTTTTGTTTTATTTTTTTCCTTAAAACTCTTCGTGACTGGTTCTGCTTTTGTGCTAACTGTATTGAAAATCTGAAGAGTATTGTTGAGGAATTTCTTTCAAAACATAGATTGTTGAATATCTTATCAATAGCCCCTCTATTAATATTCTATGATAATATACATTAACTTGATAGATGAGAGAACATTAGAGTCTATCACTGCAGAGATCCATGCACCAAAGACTTTGTAAGTATGTGTTGATGTAATATTGCAGCAATGATCCATGAATTAAATATGCTTCAAATTCAAGTTATTAAAAGTTTAATGTGAGAAATGCAACAACTTTACTGAAAAATGCCAGGTTTACACTATAACCAATTCCTCTACAAACATATTTCCAGTATCTTCCAGTGATGAACATTCTTGCTGAACCTACCCTGATTATTGTTATGTAATTGCATCCAAATTTGAAGTCTCATTTTATATTGACTATATTTGAAGCTCCTTAAGTTTCATATAAGATATCTAAGGAATACTTGCAAATACTGTCCACACAATGTCATTATTTTCTGAATAACAGAAAGTGCTATTTTATCCTTTTTTAAGGATTAGGCATAGTAACAACTCGATGTATTTAAATTGAGAGAAAATTAACTTTTTATTTGGAGTATTACTCAGTGTTCATGATCTTAATGTCATAGCTGACTGGGCTCAAAAAATGCAACAATGGTCCCTGGTTTTTAGTATTCACTCTTTTTATTCCATCATGTTTCTTTTATATATATTAAAATTTTCATGGTACATATTATGCAAGATAATAGTATNGCAAAAGTGTAAACTGATGGGCTTAATTAATGAAAATAAGAATTGCTGCATCAATGCCTTTCAGTACAGGGTCAGTAACCTGTGATGATCTTTGGTTTATGTTTGCACTTCCTCCAATAGCAAAATACTGATAACTTATCCAGGCATGGTGGTGCATCCCTGAAGTTCCAGTACCAGAGAGGCTGAGACAGAAAGATTGCAAGTTCAAGGCCAGTCTGGGCTACATATTAGAACCTTGTCTCAAAAATCCAAGGCCCATGTTTATAATTCAGTGATAGAGTATTTACAGAGAATGCACAAAGTTCTGGGTTCAGTCCCCAGCACTTCAAAAAAAATTTTCATGATTATAATCTAGAATTAGATGTATAAGCAAGGATTGTGGCTAAACAAATGATTTCTGAATAGCATTAGGAAGTTTACACCTTTGGAGAAAGACAGCACAAGGACAGCCTATGAGAGTACGGTCCACTTTATCTCAGTGTATTACAAGTAACTGTGTTTCTTAGGTTTATAGTGTTACCCATTGTTAAAGGTATTTTGATTCTTTTTGTAAGCCAGAAGTGTTCATTTCTATGTAAGACTCACTGGGAGCCACACATGGAACTAGATGCTCTGTGCTAAGTAGTAAAGATGAAATCCATCACTTCAAGGTGTCGCCTTTCTGAATGTCCAGGTAATAAAATGCAAAGCAGCTGTGCTGTGGGAGACGAAGAAGCCCTTCTCCATTGAGGAGATCGAAGTGGCACCGCCAAAGGCCCATGAAGTTCGCATTAAGGTGAAATAATTTGTTTTAATTTCTGTAAATTTAAGTTAGAAAATGTTCAAAATAGAAACATCCAAAAATCTGCTAAGAGCTCTTCAACATGGTTATGCAACAATGAATTATACGTGTTGCTAAGGCAAGATATTAATATGAATTGTTAAATTTTTAGGTGAATAAAAAGATGTTTATCACAATCCCAGTAATTTTTTTTAACTATTTGTACAAAGAAAAGCTCCTGGAAGCTGGAGACCTGACTCTGGTGAAGAATACACACTGTTCTTGCAGAGTACCTGAGTTCAGTTCCCAGTACCCACTTCAGGCAACTCACAACCCCCTGTAACTCTACTTCCAGGGGGATCTGATGCCTCTGGCCTCCATGGGCACCTGCACTCATTTGCACATAATCTCTCTCTCTCTCCCTCTCTCTCTCTCTCTCTATCTCTCTCTCTCTCACACACACACACATGCACACACACACATAATTTAAAATAAAAATCTTTTCTTAAAGTGCCAAGTATTAAAAAAATAATATTTTCTGCTCAAAACAGTCAACTTCCACATGGAGAATATTGAGAAAGACTGAGAAAGAGATGAAAAGCATGTAAAAAAAAAAAGTTATTCCTGGATAAACTGCCAACCCATGAAAGAAAACAACCTGAACTGATCAGAGTCCAAAACGACATATCCAGAGAAAGTAGACTGTTTTGCTTCTCGCCCACTTGTGTCCCTTTTCTAACACTTAGGGAACAATCTGCAGAAGAGGGGGTGTGGTAGAATGTAAGGGCTGCGATTGGGGTGAATGGTGAAACTACAGCAATATAGACTGGACTCTTATCTGATCAACATGCTTGTACATGCAAGCCCCTCCAGCTGGACAATGGGGATCTTGGACTGTATAAGTTTGGGCATAGCTACTTGCAAATTGGTTTTACATGAAGGATGCTTGTATCAAAAAAAAAAAAAAAAGAAAAAGAAAAAGAAAAGAAAAAAATAATAAAATCAAATAAAGTGCCAAGTGTTAGATATCAAGATTTCAAAATCAATTAATATTACATATTTTCTTGGTGCTAACTTTGAAATTTTACTCCATAAAATAGCATGCGTTTTTTTTAATATGTATTTTTTAAATTTATTCTTGTATGTGTACGAATGTACTGTCTGCATGTAGGTCTGTGCACCCGTGTCGTGCAATGCCGCGGAGGTCAGAAGAGGGTGTCGGAATTCCCCTGGAATTGGAGTTTCAGACGGTTCTCATACGCCATGTGGGTGCTGGGGATCGAACCCGGGTCCTCTGCAAGAGCGGTCGGCGCTCATAACCGCTAGGCCATCTCTCCAGCCCAGCATGCGTTTTTATATATTGAATAAAACACATTTTTCAGGATCAATTCACAAAATCCATTACTCGGATTAATTCAGAAAAGGATAGTTGAAAATACTGGAGAATCTTGAAAATAAACTGAATTTGGGAAGAGTAGGGATTATTAGTAAGCTCCTTAGAAGCACAGGTTCATGAAAATGGGTACATCAAATCCTTCAGTCCCGAACCTTTCCTGGGTCTAATGTTTTCCTCTGTTCTGTAGATGGTGGCCACAGGAGTCTGCCGCTCAGATGATCACGTCATTAGCGGCAGCCTGTACTCGCCTCTTCCAGCTGTTCTAGGCCACGAGGGAGCTGGCATTGTGGAGAGCGTTGGAGAAGGAGTGACCTCCGTAAAGCCAGGTGCAGAGCTCACTCGCAGGGTTTGTGCTTTGGTTCCAGACCCCAAGACCACTCCCTCCCAAAGAGAAGGATTCTTGGAGTAAAGGCTTGTGCACAGTCATAGGTGACCTGGCACTAGAAGCTGTTCCTCCTCCCTCTTTCCCTGACTGCCTTAACCTTGGTGCATTTAAACAATCTCATTTTGTCCTTCAATGTCTACTTATTATCTATGAGACGTCAGGTGGCAAGTTTAGTTTCCACATGCAAGGATCAAGAGGCATAGTGCCTACCAGAGTGGCGTTCCTGATTGTTAACTTCTACTTAGTGTTGCTGAGCACTGTGTTCTTTCAAGACCCAAACAAATGAAGCAAGCAAAAAATGCCAGTCGGGGTTGTGCCTATCCAGATCAGCATCCGGAAACTTCTCTGTGCAGAGTTCATAAAACTGTGCTATCTGGAAAGTGCTTGTCCGGCGTGCAGAAAGCTCTAGGTTCAGTCCTCATCGATTGTCCGGCGTGCAGGAAGCTCTAGGTTCAGTCCTCATCCACACTGAAAATGTTCATGGTCCCTTCCTCTACTTCCTACAGGGCCTTCCTTCTTTGATGTAGAGCAAGTAACACAGATTAGATAATAGGAAATTGCAGAGGGAAAAGAATAGCAGAAGACTTCCAACACAAAGACAATTTATTACCATTAATCATGGCTGAAAATGATGGGTTACACATTACCAATTATTTTAAAAATTCTTCATGTCTTAATTTTATTGTGAATATATTTTCAGAGGTAAAAGGTAAATAGAGATAAAATTTCCCATGCTATCATCCCACATAAAGTTTATAAAACATCGCTTCTCAGCCTTTTGGCTAAGATCAAGTGTAGTATCTTTTCTTATCAGTTTAATAAAACATAACAGGCCAGGTATTTTTCTTGGTCTAATAACATAGTAGCATAAGTGATTAAAAACAAAAGTTATGTTTAATTCTAAAAAGATCATTTTAGCCTAGAGAATCAGACTGTATCGCTTCCAAATAGTTAAACTGTAAGTAGAAAAATAAGAAAAAAATGAGTTAGATTTAAGCTTTTGGTACTTCCTTTATTTGGAAATAAATGATAAAATGGCACCTTTACGTCTCTGTCTGCTTGCTATACCATCATAAAGTAGATAATTCATAAATAATTATCTAAAAACAACTTAAAGTCATTTTCTTATTTCTAAGACAAAAAAAAAAACTAATTTGTACTTGAGGTTTAGATTCCAAAGCAATTTGTGAATCCCTTATCAATTTATTAGTCTTCTTTAAAAAAAATAACTAAGAGGGCTGGAGAGTTGGCTCAGTTCTTAAGAGCACTGGTTGCTCTTGTAGAGGACCTGGGTACGATTCCTAGCACCAACTTAGTAGCTAACAACCATCTGTAACTCCAGTTTCAAGGGAATCCAATACCCTCTTCTGACTTCCGTGGGCATTGTATAACACAGGTGCACTTACATACATTCATGCAATACACTCATACACATAAAGTAAAAATAATAAAATATTTTTTTAAAAACTAAGTATTTTTATTTTTTTATGTGTAAGAATGTACTGTCTGCATGTAGGTCTGTGCACCCGTGTGGTGCAGTGCCGCGGAGGTCAGAAGAAGAGGGTGTCGGTTTTCCCTGGAACTGGAGTTCTCCTGGAATTGGAGTTACAAACGGTTCTCAGCTGCCATGTGGGTGCTGGGGATTGAACCCAGGTCCTCTGCAAGAGCGGTCAGCGCTCTTAACTGCTAGGCCATCCCTCCAGCCCCTAAAACTAAGTATTTTTAAAGCATTTGCTTCCTAATGAGATAAGCATAGTCACTTGGAAAAGCCAAAAATTGGGGGTTGGAGAGGTTCAGTGGTTAAGAGCACTTACATACCGCTGTAGAGGACCTGAGTTTGGTTCCCAAAACCCATATGAGGTAATAATTCCAGCTCAAAGGGATCTGACACCCTCTTTTGGCCTCCATAGACACCAGCACATGTGATATCCAAGCACATAGACACATACACACATAAATAAAAAATAAAAATAAATCTTAAAAAAGAAGAGTCAAAATTATTTATCAAAATTCTCATTTTTATTTTATTCTATAGTCAAGTTTATCTTTATTATGAAATATTTCTTATTTGTGTTCGTTATTTTTAGTTAATTTAGTTTATTGCAACTATTTTTGCAAAATATAAGATCTCTCCAATACCTTGAAGAAATATAGCGGGTTGGTGGCACATGCCTTTAATCCTAGCACTTGGGAGGCAGGTGGATCTCTGTAAGTTCAAGGCTCACCTGGTTTACATAGTGAGTTCCAGGCCAGCTGGGACTAAAGGGAGAACCTGTCTCAAAAAAAGACAAAAAAAAAAAATCAACAACAACAACAAAAACAAACAAACAAACAAAAACCAAGGGACTGGAGAGATGGCTCAGCAGTTAAGAGCAGTGAATGCTCTTGCAAAGGACCTGGCCTCTATTCCCAGCACCCACATGGCAGCTAAGAACCATCTTTAAGCCAGGCATGGTGGTACATACCTTTAATCCTAGCACTCAGGAGGCAGAGGCAGGCAGATCTCTGTGAGTTCAAGGCCAGCCTGGTCTACAGAGTAAGTTCCAAGCCAGCTGGGGCTATAGGGAGACCCTGTCTCAAAAAAAAAAAAAAAAAAAAAAAAAAAAAAGAAAAAAGAAAAGAGAACAAACAGATTTCCAACTAAATTTTTTTTTTTTTTGGTTTTTTCAAGACAGGGTCTCCCCGTAGCCCCAGGCTGTCCTGGAACTCCACCTGTAGACCAGGCTGGACTTGAACTCACAAAGATTTACCTGCCTCGCCTCCCCGTGCTAGAATCAAAAAGGCGTGCGCCACCACACCCGGCCCAACTAAATTTTATATAATTTTTATATTTATATTTAGCAGTGAGAATATTCAAGGTTTGAGTGGGATGATGCAAATAAAGCCCCACAACAAAACTTAACTGTTGATCCAGTGGAAACCGCTGTTTTATTTCCCTTTTTTTTTTTTTTTTGGTATTTTTGAGACAGGGTCTCCCTTTAGTCCCAGCTGGCCTGGAGCTCGCTATGTAGATCAGACTGGCTTTGAACTCACAGATATCCACCTGCCTCTGCCTCCTGAATGCTAAGATTAAAGCCGTTTGCCACCAGCCTGGCCCCAGCTATTTTATTTCATGGCTGCATTTTCCTTTCCTCTGGGAATCTTCAGGCACAGAAAAACCCAGCTAAATAACAAGACCAACGGGTAATGAATGACCATGATGTCTCTAGAAGAATTTTTTAAAGGCACATACTTCTACTGTAAACTTTAAGTACTTGCTTTTTTAATTCCTGGATAGAAATTTAAATAAATTTTGTTTTATCCTCTTCCAGGTGATAAAGTTATTCCTCTCTTTTCTCCTCAATGTGGAACTTGCAGAATTTGTAAACATCCGGAGAGCAACTTGTGTGTGAATAGCCAGTAGGTTTCTTATTTTCTCTTTGCACAAGCTAATGAGGTGGAACACTGGTTTTATTCTTGTCTCATGTCTTTGGTATGTCTGTGTGTTTCAGACTGAGCAGTGTGCAGAAGCCTCATGGGACTTTGCTGGACGGCACCACCAGGTTCACCTGTAGAGGGAAGTCCATCCACAACTTCATCCACACCAGCACCTTCTCCCAGTACACTGTGGTAGATGAAATTTCAGTGGTCAAAATCGATGCAGCTTCACCCCTGGAGAAAGTCTGCCTCATTGGCTGCGGGTTTTCAACTGGTTATGGCTCTGCAGTCAAAGTGGGCAAGGTATGACAGACAATGGCCCGTGAAACCAGCTACTCCAAGACCACGGGAGCCAAGGGGAAGCGGCTGCTCACAGGCAATCAGAAAGGATTTTTGTAGAGCTGGGAGCATGTTCTAGAAAATTCACCTGCTTATTACAGATTTTAAAAATGCTGTTGATGCTTAGTTAAAAACAAGTAAATATTAGCAGGGAGTGGTGGCGCACGCCTTTAATCCTGGTACTTGGGAGGCAGAGGCAGGCGGATATTTGTGAATTTAAGTCCAGCCTGGTCTACAGAGTGAGTTCCAGGACAGCTGGGGCTACAGGGAAACCCTTGTCTCGACAAAAAAAGCCAAAAAAAAAAAAAAAAAAAAAAACCCAAATAACAACAACAACAAAAAGTAAATATATTTCAGGTTCAATAATTCTGTATATTTATTCTTTATATGACTACCAAATTTTAGGACTGGGAACTTATTCATTCTACAATAGTCACAGTAGGTTCTGTCAGATTCAGAAGCAGCCAAAGTAAAATTTAAATTAATCAACAATGTGTTCCCTTAAGCCAATGGCCACACACTATGTGGACCCCTAAACAATGCAGAGGAGTTTAGCAAAGGCTTTACTCCACTCATCCTGGAATCTCCTTGATGCATCTTCTTTCCTGCCATGAACACACCACACACACACACACACACACACACACACACGTACACGCACACACATGTGCACACTTCAGAATTGATATACTTCAGGCAGTAATTTTTTCAAGACTTTTCATCCTGAAAGGTGGACCATCTAGAGGCATCTTTCAATTTATGAAACTAAGATCTAGAAAGATAAAGCTATTTTCATGAATTTTCATAGCTGGGTACTGTGGGAAGAGAGACTAGAATAGATTTCTCAAATTTTCTCCTGAATCTGAAACTATAATAATGTCTGTCACTTTGAAATCACAATCACAAGCTCGGTGTTCTTCTAAGTGAGGAGGGACATGGTGATGTGTCCCACAGCATTTCATAACATTTGGTGAATGGATAAGGGAGTCAACCCCACTAAGGGAAAACAACAGACTATCTGGGACAGACTATTGGGCTTATTAAACAGTCCTTAGTCAATTAAATATCATCTTCACAATTTCCATGACCTCAGCTCTAAATGTGATTAGTACTTGTGGCATTCCAAGTAGTCTCACTGAATCTACTTGTAATCAGATGCCCAGGATACTTGTAATAATGGATTTCAATCATTATTAAAGTATAGGCCAGCTTTTTGTTGCAGTATTATTCATTGCTTATTTAAAGTTTCAGTGATAAAGACCCACAAAGATTATGCTGGTCTCATACTGTATGTCTTAAAGTTCTGTGTTAGTTTTCCTGTTTTGGGGGCTTTGCTTAAGCAAAGAATGACTCTTGAAGACTTCACAGTTACCTTCTGCTCTTGTTACCCTGGTTATGACTACTGAAAGTTAATGAACCAAGAAAGAAGTTAATGACTGATGGGTATTTAGATTACTTTTTAGTCTCCTGGAATAACCTTGTCCATTTATTTCATTTCATTTCCCTCACATTGCTTTTTGGGCATCTGTAAGATGCTATTGAAAGTCTCTTAAAGATCAAAGTCTTTTTAAAAAATATATACATTGTTTTTATTTTATGTATATGAGTGTATTGCCTGCATATGTGTAATATGAGTGTCATGCAATGCCTGCAGAGGTCAGAAGAGGGTGTCAGATCCCCTGGAACAGGGGTTGTTAGTTGTCATATGGGTTCTGGGAATCAAACTCTGGTCCTCTACAAGAGCTTCCAATGCTCTTAACTGATTAAAGTCTTGATATTTAGAAGTCAAAGTTCATCCAGTTCAGCTGGTCTCGACTTGGTTTAACCCCACTGGAGGGACCTGAAAATAGCATTCCAGCTGCAGACATTCTCATCTAACTGGTAGGAGTTGTAAGTTGTGGCTGGATACTGAGTTTTTTAAAAAAGCTTCCCACTTACATCTACCATGTAGCAAACTTTGAGAACCACTTGATCTCTTCAGCTCCCTCAGTATTAACATGAAGGACAGTAGACGAAAGAGATTTTGACAGCAGATGAACCAAAGTCCAAGTGGCCCATGACAAAGGAGCCTGCAAGGCACTCTGCACAGCTCGGAGGCACTTCCTAACAATCACTACTCAGTCCAGTTTTTGCATTTTCTGAAAACACAGGTCACCCAAGGCTCCACCTGTGCTGTATTTGGCCTGGGAGGAGTTGGCCTATCTGTCATCATTGGCTGTAAGGCAGCGGGAGCAGCCAGGATCATCGCAGTGGACATCAACAAAGACAAATTTGCAAAGGCCAAAGAGTTGGGTGCTACTGAGTTCATCAACCCTCAAGACCACAGCAAACCTATCCACGAGGTGCTACAGGAGATGACTGATGGAGGGGTAGACTTTTCATTTGAAGTCATCGGTCGTCTTGACACCATGGTATGTGCCACAGCCTGCCTTAAGATGGCTACTTCAGCCACCTAGGATATGTTCCAGGTAGCAAACTAGAAATATAAAGATATTTTTAGAATGGTAATTTTTCCATCTCTTGTTTCTTTCTTGGAGGATTCAATTTTACTATTATGAGAAATCTTCTATTTTGTCAGTTCTACAAATTTGTCACAGTAATAATTTTCCTTTAATCCAGGAAAGTTTGTTTGTAATTGAGTCACTACAAATTAACTTTACTGATTTTTTTTAAAACAAATATGTTTTTTAATTCTGAAAAAGATGAATGGGTACAGAGATGCTTAAGGTGGGGAATGTGGAGACAGGGAGTCCATGAGGATACAGACAGGGAGCCTGAGAACTGATTTTTTTTAAAGACAGTCTCCTGGCTGTCCTGGAACTTGCTATGTAGACCAGGCTGGCCTTGAGTTGATATTTATTAAAAAACGATTCCTCGGGAAATTTAAATATGAACTTTGGTCTTCTTTTCTTTTCTTTTATACTCTTAACAAATATTTAATATTCAATTTCAATATTCTGAAAATTTTCAAATATTTTCATGTGTTCAAAAGGAATAATGAACAATTTGGGGTCAAGTATTATTTTGTTATCAGAAGAAATAAGTCAAAAGAAATAAGTGGAAGAGAGTGAATGCTTTAATTCATAACTATATTTTTATCAGAGATAGCACAACTCTGGGCAGTTAGTAAGCACCCAGTATCTGTTTAAAAAATCAACAGATTCTGAGCTAGAATGATGGCTCAGCAGCCTAGAGCACTGGCTGCTCTTACAGAGGACCAGAGTTAAGTTCCTGGCACCCACATGGTGGCCAACAACTGTCTATAACACCACTTCAAGGGGACCCAGCACCCTCTTCTGACCTCCTCACGCATTGTACACATGGGCGCATTTACATACATGTAGGCCAAAACACATACAATAAAAATAAATAAATCTAAAAAAATTAATCAACAGATTCTGCTATGTCTCCTAAATTTATGAGATACATATTTGATAGGATTGTTTGTGGACTATGTGACTGAGTGTATAGAAGCTACCTATTACAGTACCACCTGCCTTGTGGATATGCTCTCAATCCATGTCAGCTGGTGCTAATAAAACAAAATACTATTTCCAAGCTCACAGTGCTTGTATTTTTTTAAATACACATGATAATAGTTTCAAACAGTTGCAAATGTCACCCATGGCTAAGGAATACTTCTCTAGTTAGATCCTGCTTAACCTAGAAGGCCTCTAGCATTCTACTGAGAAATATCCCCAGACACCCAATAACTCACCATTACTGAAGTTCTTCACAAAGTCTTAGCAGTGCTGTAGTGCTGAGGGGGTGGAGGAAGATTGTCCCCAGCCTTGAATGGAGGCGATATACCATCAATGATGAAAGTTCCTAGAAAGGGTTATGCCTCCTCTTTGCATGGTGATTCCTTCCAAATTTAGGATTCTGACTTTTTCCCAAGGCTCTAGAGTTTCTTCGCCTGGAACTGTCTGTCAGTTTATTTGAAGATACCAAATGTCTGGTATCCACATATTCTGAGGACATCTGGTCTTCTAAATGTCATATTTCAAAATCAAAATGCTAGTAGTCTTCATATATCTTAGGGGATAATAAATCAGCTTTACTTATAGAGTATGTTCAAAGAATTAACTGGAGGATGAAAATTTTGTGCACTGTCTACAGATGAAGTATAATATAAAATCAATACACAGGAGGCAAAAAAAAAACATTTGAAATGTGTACATTTGGGATATAAACAGTACAACATAGATTTATTAAAATGTGAGATTACTAAATAAACCAGGGAAACCTGTGGTGATGTCATCATTATATCTTACTCATCATCAAAATTTCTGGCTCAGAGTACTAGACTCAAGATATGTATGTAATGGATAAATGAGAAGTGAATTAATCAACTCATAGATTGCCTGAGAGTTGTATGATGAGACTGTATCCTTCTTTGAGGACACAGACTTTACATGGTGGTAATGATATTTGCCTCTTTATTAATTTATAAGGAAGAATTCAACACACATAAATTCATTCATGTATTCTCTCATTCAAAACACAACTTCTGAGGGGCTGGAGAGATGGCCCAGCATTTAAAAGCACTGGATACTCTTGCAGAAAACCAGTTTGATTCCCAGCACCCACATGGCAGCTAACAATTATCTGTAACTCTAGTTCCAGGGAATCTGATGCCTTCCTCTGACCTCTTCAGGCATTGCGCAACACTGGTGCACCTACCTACATTCAAGCAATACACTCCTACATATAATATAAAAATGATAAAATATTTTTTAAAAAACACCTTTTAAGGGGCTGAAGAGATGGCCTAGCAGTTAAGAGCGCCGACTGCTCTTACAGAGGACCCGGGTTCGATCCCCAGCACCCACATGGCAGCTGATAACCGTCTTTGACTCCAGTTCCAGGGGAATCCGAGACCTTCTTCTGACCTCTGCAGCATTGCATGACACAGGTGCACCAAGCTACCTGCAGACAGTACGTTCATACACATAAAAAAAAAGACCTTTTAAGAACTTTTTAGTGTCACTCCCCTATCCTGGGCACAATGGGGAACAATGCAGCAAAAGACATGATTTCTTCCCTCCACACAGTTACAATCCAGCTAAGTTTATATTACATGAAACTGAATTGTGAGTAGAGATCATAAGAAAACTCACTTTAAATATTGATTTTTATTCTAGATGTCTGCCCTGCTCAGCTGTCATCCAGCATGTGGTGTAAGTGTCATTGTAGGGGTGCCTCCCGATGCCCAAAACCTCTCAGTGAACCCCATGTCACTGCTGATGGGACGTATCTGGAAAGGAGCAATATTTGGTGGTATGTATGGGCACCTAAGTATCAAATTCTGCTTGTGTGTGTGTGTGTGTGTGTGTGTGTGTGTGTGTGTGTATGTTCATGTGTGTGAAGATGCAAGTGTGTGCAAACATGTGCAGGCCAGTAGAAAACACCAAGATTCATTCCTCAGGAGCCATCTGCCTTGTTTTCTGAGACAGGCTCTCAATGACCTGGACCTAACTAATTAGGCCACATTGGTTTGACAGCAAGCTCCAGGGACCCACCTGTTTCCCTTTCCCCAGCGCTGGGATTATAATTCCATGTCACATCAGCTGTGTGTATGTGTGTGTGTGTGTGTGTGTGTGTGTGTGTGTGTGTGTATTCTGGATATCAAACTCAGATCGTAAGCACTTTATTGACTGAGTCCCCTCCTCTACTCTTCCCATCTTCAAGAATCAAATTCATACTCAGCTCAGAGTTTGGAAAGCAACATGGGTAAACAAAATTAAAGTTCCTGTTCTTTCTATAACTTCTAGAGCAAATAGATATGGAGATAATGCAGAAAGTCAGACTTCTCTGCTGTCACATAAACCAACCAGGGGTTTTCTGGCTCTTTCTACTTGCACCTATGTATGGCACCAAAATTCTTCATAGGACTAAAAGAAAGTTCTAAGGCAATTTGTGCCTACGTTCATTGCCTAAATTTGCATAAATCCTTGACTTTGGGCATAAATAAAATAAAATTTTCCTAGGAAGGAAGGCATGGGGCTCCCCACTAGCTAGGGACCCTAGTTGATCAGAGTGGCACACTACTGTCAGAGCAACACAGAATGTGTGCAAAGCACTCTGTTACACAGGCAGTCTGGAATCCAGCATGTTTTATGAATTTTCACTTTATTTTTCTTGGACACTCTGACTCTCTTGCAACCCCTGGCTGAATCTCACTGTCATGTTGTTTTCCTTTCAGGCTTTAAGAGTAAGGATTCTGTCCCCAAACTTGTGGCTGATTTTATGGCTAAGAAGTTTCCATTGGAGCCATTAATTACCCATGTTATGCCCCTTGAAAAGATAAATGAAGCATTTGACCTGCTTCGTGCTGGAAAGAGGTAAGATTTGGGTTTATTTTTATGGAAGGGGATAGGCTAACACAGGAAGGATTGGGAGGATGAGAAAAAAATTAGATGCCTCAGTTTTCTATCATCACTTCAGACTCTGCACGTAGATGTGTGACCCAGGACGACTTACAAATCCAAGCCTCAGTTTTCCTGGTTTCTAAAATGGACATAATATGACAGTCTACCTCATAGTATTGTTGTTTACAATGAAGTTTAAATGAGATAATGCCTGAAAAGCTTCTACAAAGTACTTGACAACTAGCAAAAATGTATTACAAATTAGGGCCCACAGGTCTGTTTCTTATGCCAGACATCCAGACTTCCCAAATATGATTTTGAAGAATGTCAATGTAGACCTGAATTCCAAATGGCAATCATATTGGGACGTTCTGAGGAAATCTGTGCCTGGAGAAAACACAGGCGAGAACCAGAAAAGAATGAACTGCTCTCCCACTGACTTGTCTTTCTCTAAAAGTAGGGATGGGGATAGTGGCTGGGAACACAGATTTTCACTAGGACACACCACATGGAGGTGTGAACTGTGGAGACATGAAAACGGTAATTTTTTCTTTTGTGTTTCAGTGTCCGTACTGTCCTGACATTCTGAGACTCTACACAGACGCCTCCCCTTGCAGCAGTTCCTGATTTCCCCTCCCCTTGCAGCAGTTCCTGATTTCCCCTCCCCAAGGAATCTGTAGCACCACCCACCTAGCAAGGTTTATTTTGTTCTTTAGAAGGAAAGTCAATAAAGCACTCGAAGCTTCCCACAAGGAACTGAAATTTCTGTGCATCTGTTTTTCTAGCACACACTTAAAATCCAGCAGAGTGGTACTGAACAACTGCTGGGGACCAGAAGGCGTCCAGTTTTCCTTCTCAGTCCTCTGATGTCTGTCATCTTTCCTACTGAAGACAGTATCCCTTGTGGCATCGTGCATTTTTCCATCTTTAGAATCTTCAGTTACTGAAACTCAGTGGAGGGGTTCATCCTCCTGAAACACACATGGCAGGCTGTATGCTCAAAGTCAACGTCTACCCCTCTTTCCACTGTCTGTACTTTTCTCTTTATGATCAGAGCCCTAGTGTGAAAACCACTGCATGGTCATGGACAGACCCAGGTTTAAAACTGAAGACTATCTAGAACTTTAAACCCAGTAACTAAAAGGAAACACTGCACATTTCTACACAACGAAATCCAGCTTACTGCCTTTACACTATTTTGCGGGCAGTGAATATGTCATCGATCTCTTAATACAAGCAAACATCATTCCTTTTGTGACAATCACTCTATACTGACGTGGCACCTTCAGAATTAGTACAGGGACAGAACAGTGATGAGCTCTGAGTTACCCTGTGGTGCTTAACAAGTCACACAGCCCATCTAGGACTGGAAATCCTGGCGTTCCTAAAACATTGCTCAAAAATTAAAGTCAGGGGGTTGGAGAGATGACTCAGCAGTTAAAAGCACTGACTGCTCTTGCAGAGGACCCGGGTTCAATTCCCAGCACCCACAAGACGGCTAAGAACCATCTTTAAGCTGGGCGTGGTGGTGCATACCTTTAATCCTAGCACTTGGGAGACAGAGGCAGGTGGATCTCTGTGAGTGCAAGGCTGGCCTGGCCTACAGAGTGAGTTTCAGGCCAGCTGGGGCTACAGGGAGGCCCTGTGTCAAAAATAAATAAATAAATAAAACAAAGTCAGAGCCGGCCGTGGTGGCGCACACCTTTAATCCCAGCCCTCAGGAGGCACAGGCAGGCAGATCTCTGTGAGATCAAGGTCAGCCTGGTCCACATAGTGACATTCAGGTGGGCTGGGACTAGGGAGACCCTGTCAAAAAAAATTAAAGTCAGAGTCAATCTGCATTTGATGGTTCCTACCAAATATTATAACATTATAATCTTTATTGAGTAAACCCTGAACATATTTCAAAGCACTTTTATCAAAGTATCAAATAACCTAACAATACCGAGGAAATGGATCACTGTATAAAAAGAGGGATGGGGGAACAGGTGTAATAGGAATAAAAACAGAAAAGGGATAAGTAGAGCTGGGCCAAATACTCTCTAAATAGATGTGTGTGCACCCCTGTGGACAGGTTTTCTGTGAGTGTGTGTGTGCGTGTGTGTGTATGTGTGTGTGTATGTGTGTGTGTTGCTTGATTCATTCACCTGGGACTCAGGGTCAGAAAACAATCTGAGAATCTCCAAAGACCAGCTGAGGCAAGCACAGGTAGGTATGCAGCAGCAGGGTGCTTCAGCAAGGCTGATTGTTGATTGACTTAATATAGTTAATATGTTAATCCAGTTGTCTTTGGTTTAATTGGCTTTTGTGGCTGTAGGGGCGGAGTTCTCCTCCCAGCTGATATAAAAGGTAGGGTTGTGTGAGTCTTCAGATCTGAGATCTCCCAAGACCAGCTGAGGCAAGTGCAGGTGCCAGGGCACAGGCTAAAGAGCCCATCCACAGCCCACCCCCGCCCCCCCTTCAGAAGGCATCTGAAGGAGGCAAGCAAAGCAAGCCTTCAACACAGCAAAGAGGGATTTAGGACTTACATTGGAATACAGGCAAGGAAAAGCTCATATGCCAGGAACACGAAGAAGAGACAACACCGGAAAGGGACAGGATAATCCTGCATCAAGCTCTACCAACCCTGTGGAAGATTCCTACACTGGGATCCCTCTGGGGATGGCCCAGGACACAGATATCAGAAACACAATTGGGAACATATTTAAAGAACTACAACATCATAAAGAGCAAATCAAAGAACTAAGAAAAGAGAATGAAGAACTCAAGAAGGACCTAGAGAGAGAGAATGACAAACTCCAGAAGGAACTGGAACACTGAAACATCCCATGTTCCTGGAAAAGATAAAGAAACCAACCAACGAAGCAAAGAGCTACCAGGAAGAGATTGAGAAGCTCCAAAAAAAAAGACGAGAAATTACTAAAGAAATCAGAAGAGGAATGAAAAAAGGAAATAAAACATCATCCAATCCAAGGAAGGAAAAGAATGGAAAAAAGGCCTCGGGACGCGAAGAACATGGAGGAAGCCAGAACAAAATATCAGACCTGTGGCAAGCTATAACACAGAACAATAAAAAAACCTTAAGGAAAAGATTATGGACAAATATTTAAAATACACAAAAAGTGGAAAAATCCAGGAAGGAAATGGGACACATGAACACTAAAAAAAAACAACCTACTGCATCATAGGAGTAGACGAAAGGAGAAGAATCCAAAGAAAGAATAAATTGCTATTGATAGATCCCAAACAGCATAATAGATGAAAACTTCCCCAAAACTAAAAAAAATGACACACCAATAAAAAGAATCAAGAAGCACATAGAATCAACAAAAAAACAAGATCCAGAAAATAAAACCTAATATAAAAAAAAAAAAAAAAAACAAAATGCCGAGACACCCAAAACAAGGAGACAACAACCTAAGCCACAAGAAGAAAAACAACAAGTGACCTATAAGGGAAACCTATCCAGAATTATAACTGACTTCTCAAGCAAACTATGAAAGCAAGGAAGCACCCTGGAGCCAAAGCATTCCCGATTGTTAAAGACATAGATGCCCACCCAGGTTTATACTCTATACCCAGAAAATGTCATTATAGTATAAGGGAGAGAAAACCTTCCACTGACGTAAAACACGTCTTGAAAGGAATACAGGTCGGAAGACCAACCATTCAGCGGATACTTGAAGCAATTCAAAATGCAGAAGAAAGGAGAAACCATACCCAGGCACCTAGAAAGAGAATCAATAATCAAAAAGCCTATAACTGCAGTTGTAGAAACCTAAACCCAAACCACAAAAGGATAAAAAAGGCAAAAGAAGCAACACAAACCAAACCTATCAGTCATAACCTTAATATTAAGCGACTAAATTCCCCAATCAAAAGACCATTAGGACTATGAGCATTGTCTTAGGAAAACAGAATCCATCAATGCTTGTCTACAAGAAATACATTCCTAACTTCAAGGAGACAAAGAAGGCCATTACATTTTATAATAGGAACAATTCAACAAGAAGATTTTACAATTATGAATATATAGGCCCCAAATTCTGGTGCCCACAAATTTATAAAGACCCTTCTCCAGGACCACAAGGCAAAGATTAACCCTAGCACACTCATAGTGGGGATTTCAATACCACACTAAGCCATTAGATAGGTCAAGAGGGGACAAAGGATAAATATAGAGACATCTGAACTGAAACGATATGATACACCAAATGGACCTCATAAACCTCTACCGAATATTCCACCCTAATACCATGAGGACTACACCTTTCTACTCAGCACCCCACAGAACATTCTCAAAAACTTCAACCACATACTGGGACACAAGAACAAGATTGAAATAATTTCCTTGCATTCTATCTGACCACAGTGCACTAAAGCTCAACAACACCAGGACAAGACCTACTGCCTACAAGACCACATGGAGAATAAACAACAACACTTGAATACTGCAGGGTTTACGGAAGGATAAAGAAGAGAAACTTAAAAAGCATTCCTGGAAATGAATGACAATGACAATACAAACACAACAAAACCTATGGGGACACTTTAAAAGCCGTCTTATCAGTACTAAGAGGGGAAGTTTATAGCCCTGGGTGCCTTAATTAGAAAAAACCAGAAAAAGAGCACAATTAAATGAATTAACTATGCAGCTAAAAGCATTTGAGGGAGAGGCAATACCGATGAACCCTAAACCGCAACAGACAGGAAGGGAAGAAATAACAAAAATCAGGCAGAAATCAATGAAATATCCGCAAGAAAACAATACAAAACATTCCTGAATCCAACTGTTGGTTCTTTGAGAGAATAAACAAGATAGATAAACCTCTGGCCCAGTTAACCAAAGAAAGCAGGAACAACCCCTCCAAATCAATACAATCTGTATGAAAAAATGAAAGGGAAATATCACAACAGACAAGGAAAGATCCAGAAAAATCATATGGGAATACTTCAAAGAAACCTAGACTCTACCAAGTTTGAAACCTTAGAAGAAATGGATGAATATCTGAAATCCGGGGGAATCACCAAAACTAAACAAAGAACTTGAGAACCCAGCTAAAACAGACCCCATAATACATGTAGAAATTGAAGATGTAATAAGAAGAAACCTCTCACACACTAAAAAAAAGCCCAGGCCCAGACCAACCGTTTCACAGCATAATTCTATAAAACATTTCAAAAAAGACCTAACAACCATTTATTACTGAAAACTGTTTAGAAGGATACAATACAGAGGCGCAAGGATACCAAAAATTCCTGTATATGAAGCCAGCATCACCGATACCAAAAACCTAGGAAAAAAAGGACAACATAAAGGAGAATGAGAGACCTAGCTCCAGATGAACAACAGATGCAAAAATTCTAAACCGGATACTGGCAAATCGCTTAGCATACAGGGACTCACATTCAAGAGTCATCCCATCACGACCCCAAGCTGGAGGCAGGACCAGCGAGCAGGATGTGTGCAACATTACCAAAAATCAATTAAACATCACAAACACATTAACTGGAACATGAAAGACAAAAACTCACCCCATCATTTCAATTGATGTTGAAAAAGCCTTTGGCAAAATCAGAATCCCTTCATGCTTAACGTCCTAGAAGGACTTGTATTGGGGGGATCATTCCTCACTGTAATCAAGAGCCCCTATACAGGAAACCCACAGCCAAATATCCTAAATAGGGAAATGACAAAAACATTACCTTTACGGTAGGAACTCTCAAGGCTGCCTCTGTCACCAATCCTCTTCAAATATAGTGCTTGAAACACTTGCTAGAGAATTAAGGCAAGAAAAGGAAAAAACTATATTAAAAGAAAGGAAACGGAAAAAAAAAAAAAAGTCTATTAAAGGCGTACCTAATCTGGAAAGAGGAAGTCAAGCTAATCCTATTTGCTGATGATATGAAAGTTTACCTAACGGACGCTAAAAAAACTCCACCAGAAAAACTTCCTAGAAAAATTAACCGCTTCAGCCAAAGTGGCAGGTACAAAAAATTAAACCTAAAAAAAATCAATTGCTTTCTTTACACAACAACAAGCAACTGAAGAAGGAATACAAGGAGACCTCCCATTCACAATCGCCTCAGAAACACAAAAATACCTTAGGAAACAAACTAACCAAAGACACCAAAGATCTCTACAACAAACAATTTTACAACCCCTGAAGAAGGAAATGAAGAAGACATCATCAGAAGATGTAAAAACCTCCCATGATCATGGATTGAAAAAAATAAAATAAAAAAAAAAAATGTCCATTTTACCAAAACTCTTGTCTAGATGTAACACAATTCCAATCAAAAGCCCCAAAGCTTTCTTTCACAGGCTTGGGAAAAAAAAAAGTCCTAAATTTCATTTGGACGAAAACAAAAGACCCAACTAGCCAAAACAACCCCGAGGTGGAAAAACAGCTACACAGGGGGGATCTCTCTACAGACTTCAAACTATACGCCGGGGCTAAGAGTCATAAAAACACAGCCTGGTACTTCTCACACAAACACGGTCCCCTGCTGAACATGCGAAACACACAAAAACCAAAGTTCTCCAAATCTGAGCACATACAATTTCCACCAACTCATATTTGACAAGGGAGGGAGCCAAGGATAGCCGCCAATGGAGAAAAGATAGCATTTCAGCAGTGTGTTGGCAGAATGGATCACCACTGTAGAAGAATGAAATTAAACACCTACCTCTTGTCCAGTACAAACGTCAATCCAGATGGGAATAAAAGCCCTAAACGTGAAACCCCAAACTCTGAAGGTGATTAGAAGAAAAAATTTGGCAGCAGACTACAAGGCAAGGGTAGGAAAAAGACTTCCTAAATCAGTACAGCAGTCTGCGCAAGAATTAAGGTCGCCAGTTGACAACTGGGACCTCATTTAAACCAAAAAGCTTTGTTACATCCAAAGAAACAATCAAGGAAGTGAAGAGAAAGAGTGGGAGGAAACCTCCACAGCGTGGTGGGAGGAAACTGTCACCACAGAAACAAATGACAAACAGCATGATTTCCCAGCTATATAAATACTCAAAACAACGAAAAAAAAGAAAACAAATGACCCACTTGATTAGAGGAGCAAAGAGCTGAACAGAGACTCACCCAATTGCGGAATTAGAGATGGCTGAAAAAAAAAAAAAAAAAAAAAAAAAAAAAAAAAAAAAAAAACAAATCATTAAGGAAATGCAAACAAAACAACTTTAAGATATCATCTTACTCAATAAGCCTGGCTAGGATCAACAGAAAACAAATGATACAAGTGCTGGGAAGTTTGGGGAAAGGGGAAAAGGAACCTATCCAATGCTGGTGGGAATGTAAACTCATACACGCCACTATGGAAAGCAAGTGTGGAGAAACCCTTGGAAAAAACTTTTTTGGAATGAACTTGCCACACCACCCAGCCATACCACTCCTAGCTGTGCACTGAAAGGACTCACCCCACCGCAGAGATAAATGCAATGGCTGTGTTTATTTCAGCTCTGCTCACCTACCAAGGAGCTGGACCAAACCCAAATGCCCTAAAACTTATGAGTGGATTAAAGAAAATGTGGTACATCTACGCAATGGAGTTCTATTGCGCAGTAAAGAACGATGACATTATGAGCTTGCAGGAAAATGGCTGAGCTAGAGGACATAATGCTGGAGTGTGAAGTTACACAGTCCTAGAAAAAAAAAAACCCAAACAATGAACATCGTATCCCTCATCTGTGATGCTAATGCCAATTTACCTAGTTGTACGTCTTTCTTGTACCCATGGCCCCTTGAGCTTGTGTCCAAAGCAGCTGGGAGTAATGATTGCATTGGAAACAAGAACCACAACCACAACAGAAAGGACTGTATCGACGACTGACTGAAAGAGTGAATTCTGCTCAAAACAGTCAACTTTCACATGGAGAATATTGAGAAAGACTGGAAAAAACAACAATCTATACAAGACTTCTGCAGTTATCAAAAAGCTAACTCAGAACAAAATTAATTAGGGAAAGAGGTAGAACTGGTTTCTGCGCCTCGGCTTGCTCCTTCAGGTATTCAGCATGTCGATAAACAAGGCAGTGTTCACTAGCAGCAAAAGCAGGTCAGGAGTCTACCAGATAATCCATGTGTGTACATGTGTTTGAGGGTGCATGCGTATGTGGGTGGATGTGCATGTAGAGTCAGAGGTCAAAACTGGGTATCTTTCTCCTTAGTTCTCCACCTTAGTTTCTGAGACCAGAGCTGAACCTGGAGGGCACCAACTCAACAGGCCTCTGCTTGTCGGCATCTCCCTGGAGCTGAGCTTACTGCTGCATGCTGCCACAACCTGCCTCTTACATGGATTCTGGAGATCCAAACTCAGGTCCTCATGATTATACAGCAAGCACTTTATCAACTGATCCATCTCCTCACCCCCTCACCAGATAATTCTTATTTAAATATGATATGTAAAGATACTTCTTACAAGATTGTAGTACTTAAGAGATAGCTAGCTGCCCCCCAAAAAATAATTTTGAAGATACTTTTAGCTGATTGTAAATACAGCAACAAATATCACCTAGGTGAGGCCACATTGTAGAGGTGGTGGGCAGAAGACATTGAGACATAATTTAAAGACTAAAAAATGTCTTCTGAATCTGAATTCGAGACCCCAGAAATTGAAATAATATAAAAGCTAGAGGGAGGTAAACACTTCACCAACAAAAAGGAACTCTAAAGCTTCAGATTTGGGTTTTATATTTCCCAAATCTTTAAACTACAATGAGTAACAGAAAGTTTGGCAGAAACAGGGACTGTTTCCTTCACAATCACATCTTCCGTGTTCCTCATGGATTCCTAAAGAACTCCCTGCCTAACTGAGGAGCACGACAGACCCGAGGCCCTCTGGTACCTTCATCTTTTCCCAGGACCGAGGGAAGGGGACAGTGAAGAGGGCAAGTAAGACAATTACATTAGCAACCAAAACTCCTACCTAGTGGAACAGGGGAGACATCCCCCGAAGGTTCCACTGTGTGATCCTGTGTAGCTTCAAAGCTCACTCTGCAGTGATACTGATTGCCACCTAATGCAAATATTCAGTCCTAGATTTAAAAGATGACGTGGCGTTTGACAGAAGGGAGGTTGGAGGAAACTACCCCAGACCAAGGCTTCAACGTGAGAGAGGGTTTTCGGCCACTCCAGTGTTTGGCACTGTCAGCCTAGGAACTTTACCTTGAGGATTATCTGAGGCCACATAACCGTGACTTGGGTGTTCCTCGAAAGAAGTTTAGAATTTTCCTTCTGGGAAACCACAGCTTGGTTACATGTTTTTGAGCAGACTGGTGATCTCGTCAGATCGGCACATTAGAAACTCATTCTTGTAGCTATGGTGAGGGGGCACTGGCAGTGAGGAGAGAATGAGTGGTTTTAGTGATGTAGAGGAGAACAGAAGGTGCTTAGAGCCTCACGGGAGCAGGGGAGAGAGCTTTTATGAAGTGCAGGTAATTCAATATTGAAGTTCAGAAAGAACTGGAACAAGGCAGGGGGAGAGCTCGGCCAAAGTTTGGGCCTGGAAACTTCCTATAGTCTGTACTCCTGTTACCAACTTATATTTGAAAGGTAAACACTAGCATTGGAATTTTGTGGTGGAGATTTCTATCTTACCCTGTTTTGTTTTGTGATATGTTTGTTTTGTGATACGGTAACAATAATTTATAATGAATAGAAATATATTCTCAGGCTGGGAAGTCACTCACAGAAGGCATGAGACCAGATTCTCTTTAAAGTGGCTTTAATCTTCCACATGAGAGCAGACCCTTCACCTTGAACACCTCCACCATCTAAGTATTAACCAGGTCTGTCCAGATCAGATGAGGCTGGGTGCACTCAGGGTGGTATGCCAGAAAACAATCTTGAAGCCTCTGGAAGCTTCTATCTCTTGCTAATGTTACAAAATCAATATGAAGTTTGAAGGGGGAACATATTGAAACTATAGAAATAATTGTTTCAGAATTATCAAACATAATTGTCTGTACCAAACCCCAAACCCCAAACTAAAAATCAGTCATTACAAGGTTGAATGAAGCTAAACTTGGTCATCTTTGGACAGAAGGGATCTCTGGCCCCACTTGAAACTTGATTATATTTTATTATATTTTATAACTAAAAATTGTTCAAATCCTGTATTTTTTATTTTTATTTTTTATTGATGCTTTGTGTATTTCATACATCATTTTCCAATTCAGTTCAGGCATATATCCCCTTCCCTTCCCCCCACCCCACCCCTTCCCATCCCAGATCATGCATTCTGCTGTAAGTTTTCTGCATCTTTCTCTGCCTTTTTGTTTTGTTTTGTTTTCATTTTTTTTAACAATAAGTGATAATTTGTGAGTACAAGCATACTTCATGTTAAAAACCAATTTGCAAGCAGTTGTGCCCAACCACAACAGCTCATGGGTCCCCATCCAGCAGGGGGGGCTTGTATGTTAAATCAATTGATCAAATGAGTGTCCAGTCTATATTGTTGTAGTTTCACCATTAACCCCAATCAGCCCTTACATTCTTACCACGCCCCCTCTTCGCAGATTTTCCAATTGGCTTAGAAAAGGGGCACAGGTGGATGAGAAGCAAAATACTCTACTTTCTCTGAGCTTGATGTCTGGTCTCTAGTCAGTTCTGGCTGTTTTTCTTCATGGGCTGACCGCTTGTCCAGGCATAACCTTTCGATCCTACTAATGAAGCCCATGCAATTAGATATTAGGTATTTAAACAGTTATAATATATAGCCCTTCGATCCTACTAATGAAGCACCACACAATTAGATATATAGGTATTTAAACAGTACTAATTGTTATGGTAGGTTTCTTTGGTATAGACACGATGTTTGGATGGTAATGTTAATTCATGATTTACATTTCTTCTGTTAAGTATGGCAGGGTCTTCGTGTTGGTTTATCATCTCCTAACTATTGGGATGTAAGCTTGTGGCATCAGTGTGGGTTGGGTTTCCTCCAAGGAGGAGAGCTAATAGCCAATTAGATTTGGGATTACAGACATATGGCTGCCACTGCTGCCAGTTTTCCAGGCACTGGTGCTGAAGGAGGAGTCTTGCTTGCCTCAAGAGACTATATTTGCTTTATTGGTTTAGTGGTCTTTGGACAACACTCTCTGGCATCCCAGGGAACCATCTGTATTCTGCAAGTGCGGTCTCCAATACATCTTTCCCAGTTTATATCAGGTCTTCAAACCGCAGGGCCTTTTCCAATCTCTTCCTGCAGATATCTCAGTTTTGAGGCAAGGAGCCTTTAACATTTGTGGGGGCTTGGATCCCGGCCAACATCTCCTTGGTTAGAATAATCCATTGTTGATATCCAGAGCTCCTGTATTCAATATATTTTGTCTAAGTGCATAGCCTATGAGACTTTAACATTTATTTGGATCCTACTAGTAACAACTATTTTTAATGTTCCTAACGAGCTTACCTTCTAGGTGCCACAAAGGTTTTAATACAAAGACCTTCTTAACTCCCCCCCATAGAATAAGGAGAAATAAGATGATGATGAGGTCGTTCTCCACTTTAGATTGGGAGCCAGCTGTTAAGAGGTATTCTCTTGTAAATCAGTAAAACTGCCTTCTTTAATTGACTAATGGACATAGAAACTGTGAAAAGGATTATTCTCTATTCAGAATCAAATCCTGTATTTAAAACTTCTTTACATGGGGGTAGAGAGATGGCTCAACAATTAAAAGCACTGGCTGTTATTGCAGAGGACTCAAGTTTGGTTCCCAACATCTACATGGAAGCTAACTAATGACCATCTATAACTCCATTCCAGGGGATCTGATGCCTTCTTCTGGCCTTTGTGGGCATTGCACAACATGGGTGAACTTACATACATGCAGGCCAAACACTCTGTGGCGGTTTAAATGAGATTGTCCCCCATAGGCTTCAAGTATTCAGACATTTTGTCCCTGGCTGGTGGTGCAGGTTTTGGAGATCTTAGAAGGTGTGGCCATGCTGGAGGAAGTACATCACTGGGGAGGGAGGGGCTTAGAGAGTCCAAAAAAGCCTTGCCAGCCTCCAGTTGCTTTCTCTCTGCTTCCTGTATTCACTGGAAGATGTGAACCTCAGCTTTCTGCTCCAGCTCCTGGCACCATGTCTCCCCTTCACGATGGACTCTAATTCCCCAGAACTGTCAATCATAAACTCAAATCAACTCTTCCTTTTATAATAATGTTCCTTTGGTCATAGTGGTTTTATCACAGCAAGAAAAGTGACTAATACACACTCATATACATAAATTAAAACAAAAGACCCTGTCATGTTTTACAGATACCATCCAAACATCTGTGTCTATACCAAAGTAACCTACCATAACAATTAGTACTGTTTAAATATCTAATTATCTCCTTGTTTGTGCCTCATTCGTAGGATGAAAGTTATTCCTGGACAAACTGGAGCCCATGAAGGAAACAGCCAGAATTGACCAAGAGTCCAAAACTGACCAGCTCCAGAGAAAGCTAGACTGTTTTCTCTCTCATCCACCTGGCCCTTTTATAAGCCTAGGGAACAGTCTGTGGAAGACTGGGGACGTGGTACGAATGTAAGGGCTGTGGATTGGGGTGAATGGTGGTGAAACTACAGCAATATTAGAGCGGCACTTATTTGACCAACTTGTTGTACGTATATTTGATCAAACTTGATTGAAATATAAGCCCCCAGGCTGGATGGTGGACCCTTGGGCTGTGTGGGGTTGGGCACAACTGCCTTGCAAATTTGGTTTTACATGAACGGTTTGCTTTGTACTCATAAATTCTATTACTTATTGTTAAAAAATTTAAAAAATAAAGAAAAAAAAAATGTTTAAATTTAGCAATTCAATTCTCTTTTATATGATTTGGGAAGTAGAAATAAATAATTCTGCAGTCAGTTAGAAGATAGGACTTTTGGAATTATGTGAGATGTTTCCAATCTTTCTGTTGTGAATTAGCAAGCAACATCGCACTCTCAGTTTCTTCCAGGCCTTCAAGTCAATCATCTCATTCCAGGTGGCATTTCCATCGATATTTGTCAGTCTCCCTCACTGAAATGCACCCATTCTTCTTTTCCTTCTTCCTGAAGATTTTACTTACTAGTTAAGGTGTGATCCCTTTCTAAATATCCTCGATTATATGTGAAACTTAGACTTGAAGTACTACACAGCTTTGATAGGCAATTAGTTTTCTGCTTCTGAGTAAAAATATTACCATTTACTGGGCATGATACTGCACACCTTTAATCCAGCACCTGGAGGGGACACGGAGGGGTAGGAGTCTCTGTTGAGATTGAGGCCAGCACTGCTCTCTTTAGTACGACAGTTACGGTCTCTGGGTCCAGGAAGACCTTATTTCAAAGACAGACTATATATATATTATATTCTATTATTTATATATATATATATATATATATATATTAAAAAAAAAAAAAATAAAAATATAAAAAAATTAAATTGTACAAAATCTTTAATAATTAAAAAAAATTAAGACAGGGTCTCTCGTAGGCCCAGCTGGACTGGGAACTCACTACTGTATTCCAAATACCAAATCTTTTGGATCATATATTTATTTTATATAAAACCAATAATAGCTCGGTTAAACACAGCCAAACTCTCAAAAAAATATTTTGTTTGTTTGTTTGTTTGTTTGAGACAGTGTCTCCCTCTTGCCTCAGGGTCCTGGAACTCACTGGTAGACCAGGCTGACCTTGATCTCAGAAGGAGCCATCTGCTTCTATTTTCCAAGTGCTAGGATTAAAAAAAAAAAAAAAAAAAAAAAAAAAAAAAATTAATTTTTTTTTTAATCATCAAAGAATGCATATTCACTATTTTATGCTTTCTCTAGGTCAAGAATGTGTACAGTAGAACTAGTTTCCGTGGGACTCAAAATCTTTGTTGGGTGGCCTGTATTTCCTTCTGGAGCTCTGAGCCAGCTTTCAATGCATGGCTACTTGCTAATTCAATTTGAAATAGAAAAGATTGTGTGCACAGAAATGTACTACAGGTGGAATTTATTTGCCATGGCTACACAGTGCTGAGATTTTCATTCTCTTATTGGCTATCAACCATGGAAAATATCACACCACACTCCCCTTGTGTCCTGTTACACTGCCATCTCCTGCTTTTATTGCCCTTCTGGTCTGCAGCAACAGAGTCTTAACTAATGGAATATGACCATGGCTCTGGGCATCCCATCACCAATTTCCTTATAACACAGCCTAAAGTTTGCATTCACACTTAAGTATGAGGGATTCCTCAGGACATGTACACCAGGGTGTTGGAATCTTTGTGGTCACCTTAGAATTCTGTCTACTACTATGTCTTAGTCAGCTTGAGTTGCTATAACAAAAATAACACACACAATGTATTAAACAATCCACTGGTTTCTCACTATTCTGGAGGCTAGGAATTCCCAGATCAAGGTATACCATAAGGGCCAATGTCTGCTGAGGGCCATCACACAGACACTTCCTGTTTCCACACTTGGCCTAGAGGCGGTTATCTTCACAAATCTTATAAGGGCACCAAGTCAGTTCATTAGTGCTGAAGTATCTCCTAAAGAGCAGAACTCCAAATACCATGACACTGGGGATTGGGCATCAACATAAGAACCTGAGAATTTTTTAAAGTTTTTGTTCATACGAGTGTTTGCCTGCATGTATGTATTGTGCCCCACATGTATGAAGGACCCGCAAAGGCAGAAGAGACTGCCAGATCCTCCAGGCTGTAGTTACAGGCAGTTGTTAGCCACTGCGTGAGTGTTGAGAACTAAACACAGTCAAGAACAGCAAGTGCTCTTAACTAATGAGCCATCTCTCCAGCCCCCAACATTAGAATTTGGGCAAGACATAATCACACGCTGTCATAGTACACTCACGACAATAAATTATGTGAGAAAATCTTGAATATCAAGCTCTTACAGACTATTGAGAATGTGATTAGCAATAACTTCATTGCCCTGCCTCTCTTCAAACCTTTCAAGAAAACATGATGAAATCCAGTTCTTATCATGAGGAAAATGGTTTAAATAGGTTAAGTGACTGTATTTATATGTAAGTATAGTCTAACCTAGGAATTACTATATAGATCTGGGTTAACTGAGTATTTTCACAGAAAAGGAGCAGACTAGTATTTGGGGCTGAAGAACATGTGACTTCATGAGTCCCAAAACAAGAATGACCCACATAGGGGTAGTGAGAACAAAAATGTTCACAGTGTGTAGAAACGCAATGCTTTGATTCTTTGACATCTTATGATATATAGAAACTCAAAATGGGAGGTTGACTTCAAGATTTCACAAACTTCCTCTTTCAATACACCACTAGTCAAATTCTGAGCATAGAAATAAATTCAAATTTTATTGTGAAGAAATAGAAATCAAGCAGATGATGAGCTGATGGTCTCACCTGGAGCAAGAGAAGGGATTCCTAGAAGGAGGGTGGGCAGGATCCAGGGTCCAAGGTGGCAGAAGTGGCTGGCACGGAGCACAGGCCGCCCTCAGTGGAGAAGCCAGACTCCAGAGGGATATGAAGCTCAAAGTAAAATTTCCAATCATCAACTGTTCCCTGAATATGTATTGAGTAATCAAATGGCAGGAAGGTTGACTTATTCTGGGAAAATGTGCTACACAACTCAAAATGGTGGCTTTAAAGCTGGCAAACATTGATAAGCAGCAAATTTCTGTACAGTGGAATGGCAGCAACCCTACCATAGTTACGTGAGGTCTAAGCGAACTGACAAACATCAAGCACGTAGAAGGCCTCCTGGCGCGCACTGATGAAGCAAGCTGTTAGCGCTTCTTATTGACATCATTGTTGTGCCAGCTTTCTGTTACTGTGACACATACTCAAGACCATTGGCTACAAAGCAGAAAAGGTTGATTTGGGTGCACAGTTGTAGAGGTTTCAGGTTGGGTGGGCCCCATTATTTAGGGTGAGGCAGCAAGCACATCAAAGGAGCAGAGGAAGTACAGAGATAGGAGGGAAAACTGACTGGTGAGATGGAGCGACCAAAACCCATGAAGAGGGCTGTGTTTGGGAACTGAAATTGGGGTAGCGTTTAAATGAGCCAGGGAACAGAAAGAGATGAAGCACGACATGCAAGGAACTGACCAAGGGACTTTTCTTTAGGGGACAAGGAAGCTCCAAGTCTTTAAAAACCATAGGTGTTGTAGTGAAGAAGGGGGTAAAAGAAAGCAGATGAGACGGTTCAACACAGATTGTAAAGAGCCCTGAGCACCAGACAGCAGACTAGGACTTTCCCATTTCCTTCTGACCTTTCCAAGGAAGTCTCAGGACCCCCTTGACAATCTGCTGAGTGAGTGGTCCTCAGCCTGGGCATGACCCTCAGTGACTATATAACTGGCACCTACTGACATGGCTGTGAACTAATCGTGAAATTGTTCCTTTGGCAGTCCTTTAGGTTAATATGAGAGACTACATGTAGTCAGTAACTGTCTTTACAGTGTAGTCTATGATGCTTCTAGGTATGAATTAAGGAAAAAACAAACTCCTTTTCTCTGAAAGCCATATACACACAACTGCATTGAACAAAGAAATGACAGAGTGAGGATTTTATTTTATAAGACTATTTGGCATTCATCTCCTCTGGGTCCTTCATGCAGAACAGCCCCTCCTTCTCTGTTCTCAAAGCATTCACAATACACAGGACACTTCCCAGGCACGCTGACCTTCACAGAGGTGCTTGCCAGTGTGCCTTTCCTCCATAGATACCTGCTTCACAGTGGCTGGGGCCTATGTGTATGCATGTGTATTTGCAGTTGTGCATATGTATGCTGCATGTGGAAGCCAGAGAACAACCTCACATGTTATCCTTTAGGAACTAACTTGTTTCTTGTTTGTTTTTCTATGTGTGTATAAATGTTTTGCCTGCTGTATGTAAGGACACCACATGCATGCAATACCCATGGAGGACAGAAGAGGGTGCCAAATCCCCTGGAACTGGAGTTATAGATGGTTGTTAGCCATTATGTTAGTGCTGGGAATGGCGCCCAGGTCCTCTGGAAGAGCAGCAAGCGTTCCTAGCCACTGAGCCATCTCACCAGCCCCCGAAACTGTTTTTTGAGACAGGGTCTCTCACTGGTCTGGAGATCACCAAGCAGACTTGGCTGCTAGCCAGCAGGCCCAGGGGGTCTTCCTGTTCCACCTCCCCAGAAGTCAGATTACAAGTATATGGTACCAAGCCTGGGTTTTGGTTTGTTTTCAAACAGAACGTGTGGATCAAACGCAGGTCCCCATGGTTTCACATCGATCACTTATAAACATCTCCCCATTCCCAGCTTCATTTTAAGGATAGTAATTCAGGCTATGTTTTATTGAGAATTCTCCTATCAGCCACATTCCTTGGTTCATCTCATGGACTGACTGTGTTAACCACCCCTCACTGTAACAAACAGTTGATTATATCAACTGACAAAGAGAAAAGGTATGATTTATTGCACAGGTTTGGAGGTTTCAGCCCATGGTTGATAGACTTCATTGCTTCTGGGCCAAGGGCAGGGCAGCATACACCGAAAAAAAAAAAAAAAAAAAAAAAAAAAAAAAAGCCATTCACTCCTCTGCTCTAAACAGAAGGGGAGGCTGAGACCGGAGTCCCACAATGCCCTGTGAAAACACACACAGCCCTAGTGGCCTAAAACCTCCCGGCAGACCCTGCCTGTTAGTCTACCATTCATTTTCCAGTGGTGTGAAAGCAGAGACCAAGACTGTAGCACAAGGTCCCTCTAGGAACATTCCAGATCCAAACTTTTGCACAACAGTCCTTTGAGGTGGTTGTATTATTCATCCTCCATCTTACAGCTTGTGAAACTAAGGCAAAGGGCAGCTAAATAATAAAATCTAAGTTCCCATAGCTAGGAAGTGAATCTGCCTGGTCCCAAGGCCATGATTACTCAAGGTGCCAGGCTGCCTCTTGGCAGGGGTGGAGGCCACTTCAAAAATCACTGCCACCCTCTGGACTCAGCCCCACGCCCAGTACAGGGAAGCACTCATCCCATGCACGTGGGCATCATGTGCAGCAGAAATGACAGGGTGTGCATCTTTGTTGCATGTGATTGGCCATCTGCTTATCTGTTGTGAAGGGAGAGTACTAGGGCAAGCACAGTCCTCTGCCCTGTGGCCTTCGTCCTCTGGATTCTAAGTTGCAGATTGTACAGTATAGAAAAAAAAAAAAACAAACCCTGAAAGACCCAAGTGACCTGAAGGAGGAAAACAGAGTCTGAGAGGAAGGAAATGACTATTTTATGTTGAGAAATCCTTAACCTATTGTTATCAAGATGTGACCAGAAACTGGCAAGCTGTAAGCAAGGCAAAGCTTCCACTAGCTCAGTGCCCCTTCCACAGAGGACTGGTATTGATTAATACATGCTGCTGTGGCTTAAGGAGTCCAGAGTGCAGGAGTCAAGCTGAGTTAGCTTTCTGCTCTGCAGTCTCCAGGAATGCAGAGGACAGAATCACATTAGTGCAGCGGGTGGGGGGGGGGTGTGCACTATAAAGTTCCGTGTAGAACACCATTATCTGTATTCTAAGTGCACTGGGTAAATAAAGTTAAAGAATAACTCAATATATTTAAGCTAGGAATGGAAAATACTATGCTGATTCATGAAGGAAATAGTAAAAAATGTGGCATGTCTTGATCTACTAAAATTTTGTTGAGAGTTTATTCCAAACCAAATGTGACTGTTTGGCAAATGTATTAAATGAGTATCTAATCATAAAGTTATCTTTATATGAAGATGTTAAAATTTATCAGTACTGTACATTGAGGTCTTGAAAGTCCAAAGTAACAAGTGGTTTTATGACATTGAATCATTCTCTGATATTCCATACAAAATCAGCAAGTGTTAGAAATGTCATAAAGATGCAAGGTGAATAACATACACACTCCGTAACATATTGCAACAGCATGTAGGAATTTTTCACAGAGGATCTGTGTATAGTAGTACCCCATCCTAAGACAGTATTTATTATCCTTTCAACAAATGATGACTAGTGAGATTTTGACAATGTTTTTTGCATTAAAAACATATATTGTGCTTCAGTTTTTTGTGTAGACACACACTTAATGAGCACAATATATAGATGTATATGCTCAACACACAAAAGTATTTTCACTTAGCCCCCCCCAAGCCTTGCAGCTGTTTCTAGCTCACTTATCATGCTTGAAACATGCCGATGACAATTCAAGTCAGTTCCTAGAATTCCTGAAAAAGATTTAAAGGCACACCAAAATGGTTATGAGCATATAGCAGTGACTAGATCTGAGCTGTCTTATTCAACTCTCTTTACTTAAATAATTCCTGAGCAGCCACTGTAATTGACTAATTCTAAGAGAGGTAGAAATATGCTTGTCATAGAGGAAAATTAAAGGCCCCAAAACTTGAATAAAAAAGATAAGGGTTAAGAAGTCAAAAGAGGGCTGGAGAGATGGCCTAGAGGTTAAGAGCGCCGACCGCTCTTACAGAGGACCAGGGTTCGATCCCCAGCACCCACATGGCGGCTGAGAACCGTCGGAAGCTCCAAAGCCAGGAGAACTCCAGTTCCAGGGGAAACCAACGCCCTCTTCTGACCTCCGCGGCATTGCACGACACGGGTGCACAAACCTGCATGCAGACAGTACATTCATACACATACAGAAATAAATAAAAAATTAAAAAAAAAAAGAAGTCAAAAGAAAGGATCTAGAGTGGTTAAAAGAACTGGCTGCTCTTGTAGAGGACCTGGGTTCGATTCCCAGCACCTACATGGGGGCTAACAAATGTCTGTAACTCTAGTTCCAGGGGATCTAACACCTTCCTCTGGTCTCTGCAGGCATTGCATGACAATGGTGCACTTACATACATGCAAGCATAACACTCATACAAGTACAATAAAATAATAAATAAAAAGAACTCAAAAGAAAAAAGAATAAGACAATAAATAATATAGATGGTAAGGACCAGTGATTTAAAAGGGTCTAATAATCTCTGTCTGTAAGCCACAGCAGGCAGCCCTGGTTTTTTGTTTATTGTTTTCACATCTGTTTGCTTTCAGCTTAATAAAGAAAAAAATCATAAGCTAAAGATGTTAAAACCTATGATATATGTGTCATGCATATGTGCATATTTTGGAGTGATGCATATAGGAAGGAATAACAACAAGAGCAACAACATCATCAACAACAACAGAAAGACTGGGTCAAAGAACTGAGTGAAACAGTGAACTTTGCTCAAAACAGTAAAGTTCTGCATGGAGAATTTTAAGAGAGACTGAGAAAAAGATGAAAAACATGTTTGGCAGAATGCATGAACTCTGGTGGGGAGTGGGGACAGGGAGGGGGGAGGGGTGTAGATTTGATTTGAAATT
>VZQC01012261.1:2442440-2509816 GCA_009823505.1 Rhizomys pruinosus | reverse complement strand
AGGAAGGAAGGAAGGAAGGAAGGAAGGAAGGAAGGAAGGAAGGAAGGAAGGAAGGAAGGAGAGAGAAGAAAGAGAAGAGAAGAAAGAGAAAGAAAACTGTGCTTCTTAGTTTTGACTTCTTGCTTCCTTTTAAAAATTTATCTTTATTTATGCATATGAGTGTTTTGCCTTCATGTCAGTAATCTCATGTCATGCAATGCCTGCAGAAGCCAGAGAGGGCTTCAGATCCCCTGGAACTGGAGTAAGGCATGGGTTTTTCCACTATGTGGGTGCTGAAAACCAAACCTGGGTCCTCTGCAGGAGCAGCCAGTGTTCTTCACTGCTTAGCCATCTCGCCACCCCCAATCCTTGTTGTTTTTTTTCATATCTAACCTAGAAGTGATACTGCATTTGAAATAGACCCCAAACAGGGTGCACATGCTAAGTTCAATTGAGTCTAAATAGTGCCTCATGTTCTGTGAGAGAAATGAGCTCTAGGAGGGCAGAATAGACACCGGAGGAAGAGAGAAGACGTCTCTAGTGAGGTGGGAGAGAGAAGCAGAGAGATTGGAAGATATGGGGAATAAACACATTTTGGCTTGGTTAAAGCAAAAACCGGAGCCAGAAGTCCAATTGTTTAATGTGGTTTGACCCCAAGAAATAATGCAAAAGTTCAATCCCCAAAGTTTTATAACAGTGTTGAGGGTAGAAACTTAATCCAGCCATAGCAGTTAGAGGTGGGACTCTTGGGAAGGGATTATGCTAGGTCATTAGAGTGGAGTGTCCATGGTTGAATCTCCGTAGCTGTATAAGGAGGGAGAAGGAGGTCACACAGACATCAGATACATACCTGCTTCTTCTCCGATATGAGTGGTGGAAAGATCTTGTGCCATGTTGTAGGCACTTTGTCCTTCCAGATCAAGACAAAAATATACCTCTTTTCTCTCTAATGGAGCTTTCCTTGGGTATTTCATTATAGTAATAAAAAGTTAAAACTAAAACAAGGAGAAATTTGGATTAAATAAGCACACATTGTACATTTTATCAATTACATGTTAGGAAGACAGAACTTTGCATACTGACCTACAGCTATGACTAGATAACTATTTCTAGGACTGTATAAGAAAATACTCGTGGCCAGGCATGGTGGTGCATGCCTATAGTCCTAGCACTTGAGAGGCAGAAGCAGGCAGATCTCTGTGAGTTCAAGGCCAGCCTGATATACACAGTGAGTTCCAGGCTAGCTGAGGCTACAGGGAGACCCTGTCTCAAAAAAACCAAAAAAAAAAAAAAAAAAAAAAAAAAAAAAGGAAAGAAAGAAAAATACTAGTAATATATATCTTTGAAAGAATATCAATTATAGAACAGCCTGAAATTTAACTTAATTCCAGGATTTTATTATGCTTTAATTTTATGCTTGTTTGTGTTTTTCTTTTTCCTTTTCATATAAAATAGTTGTTTTATGAACCAGTAATTATTTTGCCCTACATCAATGAACCATTTATTGATTTCCAGAAATTGTACAAAAGACTGCTTCTACAAACAAGTTCTTTGTGCTTCTTCATATAAGGACAACATTTACAGTAATAGTGGTAAAGCTTACTCTGGTATGATCTAATCTTTTTTTTATTTTTTATGATCTAATCTTAATAAAGGAAAGAAACCTTATTTCCAAATAAGACCATCTTTTGAGAGTCCAAGTCGACAAGAACTTTAAAGAACACTGTTCAACCCAGTAGGGTTCTTCCTTTGGACCCTCTCAAATCACACCCATTCTAAATATCAAACACCATCACCTCATCCTAACACCTACCCCAAAGCCTTGATATGCTCCAGCATTGCCTCTGAGTTCCAGTCTCATCTAGGTAATTTGTATTCAGTATCTCCAAGTCCCCCAGTGTCGGTTGGGTACAGATCAGGGTCCCAATCCTGGGGTGCATCTCCTCCCATGAGTGTATCTGTGGAATGGGAAATATGCTTCTAAAATGACACAAAACAGACATTCCCAAACCAAAAGAGAGAAAATGGGAAGAACAAAAGAAGGCTCAGATCCCACCAAAGACAGTGCTTAACCTCAAGAACCGGATCTGTTAGGCTTGAAATGATCTGTCAGGCTTTGTCTTGAGATGAAGTTCATGGGGCTCTAGCTGTTCTGGGCCGGTGTCTCTGTCCTCTCACCCTTAGTCCTACTTTTGGAGAATTTCTTGTCTTATCTCATTGGTAGCTAAGCACTTTCCATCCACCCTTTTCTGTTCATAGATCCCTCAGAAAGCTGTCAATCTTTCTTCATCCTGTCTGCCCCTTCAGAAAAAGCTGCTAGTGTGTCTGTTGTTCTCAAATGCTCTATTGGTCTCTTGTATATGTCGAAGGCTTCTTGCCATTACAAATTACATTCTCTGCAGATCCTTCTTGGCTCAGACACTTGATTATGTCAGTAAATCACATGACTCATCTCTTCAGACACTTGTTGGGTCTATACCCTAGCCCTGTTCTCTGAGAGCACTGCCTGCATTGTTGGGTGTGGTTCTTACTAAATAGCTCCTTTCTCATTTTATTTTGTTCCTCTGTTCATAGTGGACAGCATGGAGAAATCCATGCTGGATTTCTGAGAAATCCATCCTGGATTTCAGAGAAATCCAGGCCACACCTTCCATTCTCTGCTTGAAGGTTTCCTCAGTTTAACACCTAGGCTTCATTGTTTGCATGGTCTATATTCCATGCAACACAGTTCAGAAAAGCTTTCTATTAACACTGACAATGATGAGCTTTGTCTCCAATGCCCAGAAAACATTTTCACTTCCTCCTAAGACCTCCCCAGAAGCACCTTTAACATTGGTATTGATGTTAATTATGACATATGTATCCCCTACAGGACTGCTCTCTACCTCACTTCCTTCTGCCCTCTTACCAGAATGCTTTTGAACATTGATGTTTGTACCCAAAACCACTTCTACAGTGGTACCATATTCTCTACATCAAAATCTTTGATAGTCTTCTATGGTTGCTATTCTTACAAATTCCCACCGAGTGGATTGAAGGATTGAAGGGATAGTATATATTCTTCCACAGCTGGAGGGTAGGTGCCTTCTGAAGGCCCTGAGGAAGAACTGCCCCATGCTCTCTGTGGTTTTAGTGATCACTACCTTCCTTGGCTTGTAGCTATATTGCTGCAATGTCTACCTTCATCTCATGGCTTTCTTCCATGCAAGTTTGTCTCCATGGGTCTTCTTTTCTTATAAGAATGTGTCAACTTGATTGAACAAACAACCTGTCACCCCCCACTGAATGGTGGGACTGTGGGGGTTTGGGCACAACAGTCTGTAGATTTGTTTTGCACGAAGGATGCTTATACTCATGGATTATCACTTATAGCTAAAAAATGAAAAAAAAAAAAACCTGAAAGATGCAGGACAGTTGTGGCAGAATACATGATCTGGGATGGGGTGGGGTGGGGGGAAGGGAAAGGGAAATATGCCTGATCTGAATTGGAAAATGATGTACGAAATGCACAAACCATCAATAAAAATTAAATTAAAAAAAAAAAAAGAATGTGTCATATTTAGGGGCTGGAGAGATGGCTCAGCGGTTAAGAGTGCCGATTGCTCTTGCAGAGGACCTGGGCTCTATTTGCAACACCCACATGACAGCTAAGAACTGTCTTTAACTCCAATTCCAGGGGAATCTAACGCCCTCTTCTGACCTCCGTGGCATTGCACTACACGGGTGCACAAACCTACATGCAGACAGTACACTCATACACATAAAAAATAATAAATAAAATTTTAAGTTAAAAAGTTAAAAAAATAAAATTAATTAATTAAAAAAATAATGTGTCATATTTAATTTAAAGCCCATCCTAACATAGTATTACTCCATCTTAAATGATTAAATCTGCAAGACTCTATTTCCAAATAAGGCCACATTCCTAATATACATTAGGGGGTATGCTTTGCACCCATTCCCTATGATATGTGTTTGTTAATTTTTGCAAGAAACTGCCAAACAGATTCCAAGATGGTTGTCCAATTTCACACTCCCTACCAACCATGTAGGAGCTATCCAGCACAGGGCATTACTGCTAGTTCTCATTTTCACTAGTTTTTTTCTTAGTCTAGTTCAATAAATATCTGGTGATAGATATCGCATTGGTTTTAATTTGAGCTTCCCTTGTTTAGGACGTTGGGCTCCTGCTTAGTGAAATGCCTGTTTCTGGGTTTTGACCATTTCAAAATTGACTTTCTGCTGAATCTTAAACGTTTAAAATATATTCTAGATATAATGCCAGAGTCAAACATGTAGTTTGCAACTATTTTCTCCCATCTGTAACTTGTCTCTTTATTCCACAAACAGGATTTAAAGGATAATTTAATAATTTACTATAAATTAAGATTTGGTCATCATATCTAATAACTGTTTATGTAACCAAACTTCCTGAAGCTGTGTTCCTATGTTTCTTTTTTTTTTATTTTTATTTATTTATTTTATGTGTATGAATGTACTGTCTGCATGTAGGTTTGTGCACCCGTGTCATGCAATGCCGCAGATGTCAGAAGAGGGCATTGGATTCCCCTGGAACTGGAGTTCTCCTGGAACTGGAGTTATGGACGGTTCTCAACCACCATGTGGGTGCTGGGGATCGAACCCGGGTCCTTTGCAAGAGCAGTCAGCACTCTTAACCGCTAGGCCATCTCTCCAGCCCCCTATGTTTGTTTTAACATTATACTTTTACATTTTATTCATGTTCCATCATAATTTAAGGTGTATTTCTAATTGAGATTCATCTTTTGCCTATAAGAGTCAGTGAAAAGGCCACCCTTCTGTATTAACTACCTCTTAATTCTTGTTAAGGAAGCTCCTCCATGCAATAGGAGACCAGGAACTCAAAAGGGCCTGAATGGGCAAAGCATGAAGATTAAGAGTCTACAGATTGTGGGTCCATGGACAGGCTGCCTGTATTCAGCTTCACCCACCCAGGGCTCAGGGAACATTGCAGAAGAGGGGGTGGAAAGGTTGTCAAAGCCAGAGTGGTGATGCAAGACCAAAAGGAAATGAATCCTACAAGCTCCTGGGATCCTGTTCGTATGAACCTACAGAATTGGTATCAGCATGCACAAGACCCATGAAAGCTCAGCTGAACAAAAGTCCAGCACAGAACTGCAGAAATGGGTAGCAGAGCCCATCCTTGGCTGAGGAAATATTGGCAGCAGATTGTGGCTGGGTGAGGAAGACCTGGCCTTCTTTAGGAAAGAGACTCTGGATAGGCTGACTAGAATTAAGGGGATGAGTGACACTGAGGAGTAAATGGGAAGAGTAATTTGGCAAAATGGACCCTAACACACATGACAGAAGGTGTGAATTTGGGGTTTGGGGTGTGCTGAAGGAGGGTGCCAAAAAAGAAGCAGGTATAATGAGGACTAAGATTGACTGAAAAATTATGTATGAAACACATAAAAAATTCATTAAGAAGATAAAAGATTACCCTTCCTGACTGAATTGCTTTTATGTGTACATCAAAAATCAATTGGATATATATGTATAAGTCTGTTTTCAGATTCATTCTCCTGTCCCATTGATCTATGTGTCTTTTCTTCCATTAATAGCTTTCTTACCATCTTATTTTCTGAGGCTGTATTGTAAGTCTTACCATCAAGTAGCCAACTTTTAACTTTTTAAATTATAGAATAATTCATAATTTATATATGAATAGAAAACGTGGCTAGATATTTATAGTAGTGTGATTGTTAGAGTTTTGTTTTCTCCTTTATAATTTTTCTATTTTTTAAATTTTCTAAAAATGAGCATCTATCACATATAAGAAAAAGCACTACTTTACAAAAGGAAGAGAAGTACACTCTCCAAAAGTCATTGAAGATGATTTGATAAAAGGATAAAATATAAAATAGCAGCTACAATGTAAACATTTCATTTCTTGCCTCCTTCAGCTCTTCAACTGAACAGAGCTGGGCACCAAGATTTAGAACTCAAGGGCGAGAGCAGATCAAATCCTCAAGTTGAGAAAGCCTTACTCTGCAAAATCAGAACCACAGGTGGGAATTGTTATTGTCAGGAGAAAGGGAAGAGGCAAAACGAAGTGAGAAGGGGACTGGCCAAACACTGGAGGAAAGCCAGGAGCATGTTGAGTCAAGAGGCCGATGGAAAACGGTCCCCGAAGGAAGGCCCAGGGCAAGACTGACTCGTCAGGATTGTTGTACTCAAAGATAGCCACTGACTTTACTGAAACAGAGGCAAGGGATGAAATAGAATATAGCCACTTCATCTGGTTGCTGGAGGAAGCAGGTGATATTTATAGGACTGAAACCGTTAGGTTGAAAAATTAAGATCAGGGGCTGGAGAGATAGCCTAGCGGTTAAGAGCACCGCCTGCTCTTTCAGAGGACCCGAGTTGGATCCCCAGCACCCACATGGCGGCTAAGAACCGTCTGAAACTCCAATTCCAGGAGAACTCCAGTTCCAGGGGAATCCGAGACCCTCTTCTGACCTCTGCGGCATTGCACAACACGGGTGCACAAACCTACATGCAGACAGTACATTCATACACATACAAAAATAAATAAAATTAAAAAAAAAGAAAGATTAAGATCATTATTTCAGAAAAAATGGACAACAACTTCAGTAGGAAAATGTTAGATTTGTAAGCAATGCTAAGGCTTCCTTTGATTTTTTTTTTTCATTGTGGGGCCGCTGACCCCCGTGGTTGAACAGGCTGAAGAGAGTATGGCACGGGGTTACTCCAGTAACATCCTAGGAACCACATCAGAGGGTGCAAATTCGTTTATTCTATGCAACAAGCAGTTTATATAGGTCTAGGATGGACAACCCCTACATCATGTGACACGGCCTCCCAGTGGCCAATCTTAGACCTCCATCACACATCATCCCAGCTCACCGGGTGTACCCAGAAAGGGACGTGCAGACAAACATGAACAAAGAAATTCTGAGAACCTGTAGCACAGGGTCATCTAATGCACAGGCATCAGTCCTCAGCGCTGTACCTCCCCTCTTGCACCATCTTAAGCACAAAGGCCACACTACCCTGTTGAAAGCACAATCAAGACTGTGTAGATAAACTAGGTCTCTCCACCCTAATCCAAGTTCTCACTCATCTTTTTTATATTTTAGTTTTATTTTATGGCTATGAATGTATTGTGTGCATGTATGTAAGAGCACCCATGTAGTGCAATGCCCCTGGGAGGTCAGAATAGGCTGTTGGATACCCTGGAACTGGATTTAGGACAGTTGTTGGCTACCATGTGGTGTTGAGAACTGAACCTGGGTCTTCCACAAGAGCACTTAATGATGAACCATCTCTCCAGTCCCCCGATTCAAGTCTTAAAACAAAATTCTAGAGGGAAAAGGGCGCTGGGAGATTTCTGAATTGTTACACAACATAAAACCCTTCAGATGAAACTTATAAACAGCCCACTAGGCTGAAAAGATATTTTGCTGCCATAAAGTGTCCACACCTAGAGACTTCTGACTGTGGAACTTCCTCTCCAGTTACTGTCTCACCCCCACACCCAGCAAATGACCCTCACCTTCTGGCAGCTGTGAGTGTGAGGATAAGGAACCTTAGATTCCCCAGCAGAGGACTGGCTATATGGATCTCATCAGAGTAGGCCCCAAAGTGTGCTGGATGGATGAATCATGGATAAAAATCAGCCTGCAGTTAGAGTTTGCAGGTTTCCTCCACAAGTCAGTAAAAACAGAAGCCCAACGTGTTCTAACATGTTTCCTCAGCGCAAACAGAAGCCCAAAAGGGGGTCAAGCCAGAATCAAGATCTGCGAACCACATCCAAGGCATTCTTAGTTTTCTGATGATGAGGAACACTGTGGAGGCAGTTAACAGAAATCACCATCATCAGCATCAATCAGCATCAGCCCAAGTACCCGTCTTTCATGTCACCTTACCTTGATTAACCTAGTCCCCTGCTTTGAATATGCTACCCACTCCTTTAGTTATTCAAGTTCTACCTTTCTCTCAAGATGCGACCACATTCCCATCTATGTGAAAACTCACCATTCACAATGGCCTCACTTCATCCTTAGCATTTATGACTTTGTCAGCTTAATTTATAATTTATGTCACTGCTTATGTTTTTCCATGCCTCTGATTCCTGGAGACCCAATCTTATTGTTTATTTAGGAATAGATTCCATCTAATTGTTATTCCAGAAGCTCTGTTGGCTAATTAGTAGGTAATCTTTGACTTAGTCCATCTCTAATTCCCTCTTTGCTTTTCTGTGGTCTCTCTGTTGCCTTTCACTCTTTCTCTTCAAACTGCATCTCTCCCAATCAGCAGCTTTCTATCAACCTGCTCCCTCGTCATTCATTCTTTCCTGATCTTTCACATTCCTTTCTGTCCTTGACAGTCACCTCTTTGGTATTCCCTTTGTTGATGAGTGATTATGTAATTATTTTTAATGACTTTCAGTTTCGGGAATACTATAAATACTTTGCCCAGTTTGCCAAACGACAGAATCAAAGTTTATTCAGATATAACCATAAGACGCAAACGAAACCAGAAAATCACCATGGACACTGCAGGAAAAGTAAGTATGCAGCCTTCGAAATAGAAACTGATGTATACCGTGCTCACTCTTGGCCAAACAAAAGTGTTGTTGAGTGAAACTTAGTCTCGTCTTTTTCTGATTAGATTGCTTACAAATTTTAATGACAATAATATCCATTGTTTCCCAAGCTGTGGAAGGTCACCCATCCAATACTAGGATAATGATTTTCTGGCAACTTTGTAGGTGATAATTTGATAATATTGTAACAAAAGCCTTAAAATGTGCCTATTGTTTGATCTGAAAATTGATTCTCGTTGATATTGTCACATAAATTCTTATAAGCAGATTAACGGCATTATTTTAAAGAATGTATCACTGAAAGAGAGTGACATACGGGAAATACTAGGAAACTGAGATCACAGTATATCAATCAGTGAGGTCCTAGTTAGTCACTAGAAATCACCTACAAAATACTCTTAATCTTACATGGACCAGCAGGCTCAGAATGGTCATACCAACACACACTGCATGCACAGAGAACATTAGTTGAATGAACTTACCCTAAATTGTCAGCAATGGTAACAGCTATGTGTATGTATCTTAGTATTTTGTGTTAAGCATGTATTGCTTTTGAAATAAGATTTTTTTTCATAAAGCTTATCTTTTACATAAGTTCTAAGAGTGAAAGCAAAACTATGCTACTTCATTCTCAGAAAGAAGTAATATTCTCTGTATCCTCAATTGGAAGCACTGTGACATGAACTCTCGCCTACCTTTTCTTTAAACTACAAAAATCTGTATCATCTCTTCCATTGGAGCCTAAATTCTTTGAAGATACAACAGATTGACACCATTTGCAATTACCTTGCAATTACCGTGCAGCAGTCTCATCTGCAAGTGGAACATAGAGAAAATTATGAGTTCTGCTGTCACCAGATACTAAACATAAACGTTAAACCATTTGGTTCGTTAATGTGTTGCTGCAAGAATATGCAAAAAGATATACGGGACAATAGAAATCCCTCCAAAAAGAAACTTGGAGACAGAAGAACTTGTTCTATAGCAATGGTGCTATTTTAAGCAGAAAGGACAGAAACAAATAGTAACACATCACTGTGGGACAGCTCGCTTACAGGCTAGCATTGGATCACATAACAAAATAACCACCAGCTAAATTTCAGAGTTCAATGATTAAAAACCAAACAATAACAACAACAAAAAAGATTAAAAGAGAGGATGAGAAATATTTATTAAATCACTATCTGGAGAATTTTTCAAATGATAGAAATTGCATAAATTACAAATGAAGAGATTTTTATAAACCAGCATCTCAAAATACCTGTATAATTTCATTCAAAATTGGAAGTAAAAAAGACCAACAAAGGAAAAACAAGTAAGACAAATAGATAGTAAGCCACCCCTCTAATGTTTAAAGAACTCATTTGCATCAACAAGAAAAGCAATGAGATGCCAATAGGTCTGTAAAATACATCAGCAACATTCCACAAGTAACCCATAAGCATAGCAAATACCCACCACTGCTACAAGGGAAAAATACTAATGAAAACAGTAAGCTTTTTCTGCCTGTCAGACGTTTTCTTTAATGGATATTGCTGATACTAATGAAAGTGGAATAATGATAATATAGCTGATCTGTTATTTGGGGGAGTAAGCCAAATGATTCAACCTTTTTGTAAAGAGATTTGGAAATCAACTTAGCATTAGAAACACGTCTATCCTTTCCCAAATAATTTACACTTAAGGCAATCAACTAAGTAAAAATTATGAGCAAATGTATTCATTACAATGCCCTTTATAATAGAAAAACAACAGAAATAGTCCCATATCTATTATAATTATTAAGAAATTAGGACACATTCAAATGATAGCACGTAAAGTGGCATTTAAATTATGCAAAGCACTTTGAAGTCATGAGAAAATTCTTTTTTTACTCTTTTTAAATTTTATATTATTCCAAAATATGCATATATACACTCCACACATAAGTCAAAATTAAAAACTCTGAAAATAAACTGTAGGTTGATTCCTATGCACATTTAGAGATTCACATTTTAACAGTAAATTTGCATGCAGGTATAAAGACGTGTAACTTTATATTCTTTTTTAGAATATGACTACATCTCCATCTATATATGGTAATTACAATGTGTGAGAATAATTGGTAAGACAATTCTAGAGCTCATTTATAGATTTACATTGTAATAGCACAGTTGCTTTCAGATACAATGAAATATAATAATGAAGTTGCTCAGCTTGCCTACTAACTGGGGATTTGATGTTAGCATCCACAAATGAGGGAAACCGTTCACCTTTTTTTTGCTGGGACTTTGTTACTTCACTTAGTATAATTGCTTCAAGTTCCATCCATTTACCAGCAAAGTTCATGATGTCATCTTTCTTTACTGCTGCATAGAACTCCATTGTGTAGATGTACCACATATTTGTTATCTAGTCATCTGTTGAGGGGCATTTGGGTTGGTTGGGTACATCATTCCAGATGATGTACAGATTTTGCTATTGTGAAGAGAGCTGCAATAAACATAGCTGTGTATGTATCTTTGCAGTAGGATGCATCTTGTGGGTATATACCCAGGAGTGGTATGGCTGGGTCAGGTGGTAGGCTCATTTTGAGTTTTTTAAGGGTTCTCCACACTGCTTTCCACAGTGGGTGTACCAGTTTACATTCCCACCAGCAGTGGATGAGTGTTCCCCTTTCCCCACAACCTCTCCAGCATTTGGTCTCTTTTGTTTTCTTGATTTTGGCTAGTCTTATTGGAGTGAGATGATACCTTAGTGTGGTTTTAATTTGCATTTCCTTAATTATTAATGATGTTGAACACTTTTTAAGATGTTTCTCAGCCATCTTTACTTCCTCACTGGTGAAGTTTCTGTTCAGCTCTTTACTCCATCTTTTGAGTAGGTCATTTGTTTTCTTACTTCTTTGCTTTTTAAGTAGCTTATATATTCTGGATGTTAATGCTGTGTTTGATGTATCCGTGGTGAAGGTTTCCTCCCACTCTGTGGGTTTTCTCTTCACTTCCTTGATTGTTTGTTTTGCTGTACAAAAGCTTTTGAGTTTGATGAAGTCCCACTTGTCAGCTGTTGTCCTTATTTCCTGTGCAGCTGATGTTTGATTTAGGAAGTCTTTTCCTATACCTATGTCTTGTAGGTTGCTGCCAACTTTTTCTTCTATCGCCTTCAGGGTTTCAAGTTTTAGATTGAACTGGATCACCATTTGTAGAACAAATTAAACCCCTATCTCTCACCCTATACAAAAATAAACTCCAAGAGAAAATTCTTAATAAGAAAGTCAGTGGTAATACTTCAATAAATACTCTGCTATTAGCAAAAGAGAAAAATGCAAAATTACATACATAGCATGATCTAAATGCTTTTAAAATTATTAAAATTATAAAAGTAAAACAAAATTGTTTTGAAAGACAGGAAGGACACATGCTAAGTTTTTGGTAGCTTGGGCTCTGACTCTTACATTCTTACAAGTAGTCATTTGTCTGATCAGAAAAAAATTAAGTTCTATTATTAATAAATGTCTATTTTATTTTATTTTATTTGTGTCTACAGACAATCATGTGCTGGGCAGCCATTGCCTGGGAAAAAAATTCTCCTCTTTCAATTGAAGAAGTGCAAGTTGAGCCACCAAAGGCTGGAGAAGTTCGTATTAAGGTAAATTCAAGTCTGTCAGACTTTACTTTTGAAGGCAAATAAAAAGAAATAGCACATCATTTTAAAAAGTAGATATCAGGGGCTGGAGAGAAAGCCTAGCAGTTAAGAGCACTGACTGCTCTTGCAGAGGACCTGGGTTCGATCCCCAGCACCCACATGGCGGCTAAGAACCGTCTTTAACTCCAATTCCAGGAGAACTCCAGTTCCAGGGGAATCCGAGACCCTCTTCTGACCTCTGTCACGGCATTGCACGACACGGGTACACAAACCTACATGTAGACAGTACACTCATACACATACAAAAAATAAATAAATTAAAAAAAAAATAGATATCACAAGTAAGGTACAAATTTATTTGCATTTTCTCTCTCTGCTTTTCTTATTAAAAAACTTTTTAAAATAAGATAAATAATAGGAATGAATATTTGGGAGGTTTTAGTTTGTTTGAGAGGTTCTCAAAATATAGCTCAGGCTAGCCTCAAACCCACACTCTTCCTGCTTTAGCCTCTTGAGTGCTGGGACTGTAAGCATGCACTACCATACTAGAGGAAATATTCTTAACAACTGTAGAATATTGTCAAATAAGCTGTCTCTGATCACTGTGTTTTGATGGCTGAAATTCTTAAATCATGTGATATTATAGGCCCATGTATTTTACAGTGGGATATAAATGATTTTTTCAGTGTTTGTTTATTTGTTTCATTTTTGAGGACAGGAGGCACTCAGGTCCTTGTGCACTATGGATACAAACTGGAAGGGCAGGGGAACTGACCTCTTAGTCACTGCATAGATATTTACTGCAACTGCCAAAGGACTAATTCCTCTGCTCCATTACTATGATACAAACTGAACCCGGGGGTTGTGGTGCACGCCTTTAATCCTAGCACTTGGGAGGCAGAGGCAGGCGGATCTTTGTGTGTTCAAGGCCAGCCTGGTCTACAGACTGAGTTCTGGGACAGCTAAAGCTACAGGGAGACTCTGTCTCAAAAAGACCCCCCCTCAAAAAATGTAAAGCTTATTTTTTCTGTTTTATTTAGAATTTCAGATATTATCCTGAACCTGTGTTGGGAGTGAGGAATTAATAAAGAAATAAGGATTTATAACTGTCAATTGAGGGTTGGAATGACTTTTTTGTTCATTTATAATTTTGCAAAGTGATTAGGTTTATAGTGTATTTTGATTTATGAGGGTAAGCAGAGTTAAGGATGTAGGCAGTCATTTGTCTTGTTTGTTTTGACAAAGAATCTTAGCAGAATTTCATAAGTCAAATTTCAAATTAGCTTTTTTTTTTGGTGTTTTTGAAACAGAGTCTTCTGTACTATAGCCCCAGCTGTCCTGGAACTCACTCATTATGTAGACCAGTCTAGTCTTGAACTCACAGAAATCCACCTGCCTCTGGAGTGCTGGGATTAAAGGCATGTGCCACCACGCCCAGCTCAAATTAGCTTTTGTAGCACAACTAATTTGTAAATTTATATTTATTGAAACTTCATTATAATGACTTTATTAATATTTTGATAACAGTATGTTCTAGTATATTTAGTATTTTGAATATAATGCCATTGTAGCAGATAGTAGATTATATTATAGTTACTTGTTTATATTATCTGTTTTGTTAATAGCTGACCAACTAGAGGGAACATAATAAACTTTTCATTGTTTCCTTGTCACTTCAGATAGTATGTGGAAAGTACTCAGTGGTCAGTTATTTAATCAATACATGAAAACAAGGACCTAGCTAGGTTAACAAGTAGTTTTTTAAAATTTATTTTAATTTTATGTGTATGAGTGTATCGCCTGCATGTAGGGAAATGTACCTGTGTTGTGCAGTGCCCGTGGAGACCAGAAGAGGGCATCAGATTCCTGGAACAGTTGTTAGATGCCATGTGGGTGCTGGGAATTGAACCTGGATCCTTTGCAAGAGCAACCAGTGCTCTGAACTGCTGAGTCATATGTCCAGCCCCTGATTTAGTTTTAATAATGTAGTAGAGATGATATTGCCCATTTTATAGCTGAAGAAATGGAGACAGATGTAGAGTGACTTATTTCAGCTTATTTAACTACTAAGTGGTGGTATTGGAAGCTGAGGATTTTTTTTAAACTAGCTTTTATGTTTATTTCTTTATTTTTATTTTATGTATATAAATATTTTGCCTGCCTCTGTGTGTATTGTACAGTGTCCATGGAGGCTAGAAGAGGGCCTTGGATCCCCTGGAACTGGAGTAGCAGATGGTTGTTATCTGCCATGTGGGTGCTAAGACTGAAACTGATCCTCTGCAAGAGTAGCCAGTGCCCTTAAACTATCTCTCCAGCCCCTTTACTATCTTTTTATTTAAGTATTGAAAGAGATTTTACAGACCTACATGCAGACAGTACATTCGTACACATACAGAAATAATAAAAAAAAAAAAAATTAAAAAAAAAAAAAAGAAAGGAANAGGAGGGGGCTAGAGAGACGGCTCAGAGGTTGAGTGCTTACTGCTCTTCCAAAGACCTGAGTTTGGTTCGCAGCACCCACATCCAGCAGCTCACTCCTGCTCCAGAGGATAGACACCCTCTTCTGACCTCTGCAAGCAACTACACCCATATGCAAACACGTCACATAGAGATACAATCATATACATAATTAAAAATAAATTTTATTTTAAAATATTTTTTAATTTTATTTATTTTTGTATGTGCATGAATGTACTGTCTGCATGTAGGTCTGTGCACCCATGTTGCGCAATGCCGCGGAGGTCAGAAGAGGGTCTCGGATTCCCCTGGAGCTGGAGTTCTCCTGGAATTGGAGTTACGGATGGTTCTCAGCCACCAGGTGGGTGCTGGGGATCGAACCCAGGTCCTCTGCAAGAGCAGTCGGCGCTCTTAACCACTAGGCTATCTCTCCAGCCCCTAAAAATAAATTTTAAAAAATTCTAAAAGCAAGCCGGGCATGGTGGTACATGTCTTTAATCCTAGCACTTGGGAGGCAGAGGCAGGTGAATCTCTTTGAGTTCAAGGCCAGCCTGGTCTACAGAGTGAGTTCCAGGCCAGTGGAGACTAAAGGGAGACCCTGTCTCAAAAAGACCAAAAAAAAACAAATTCTAAAAGCAATATAGAGGAAAAGAGGGAAGTAGAAAAGGATGGATGAGGAATGGAAGAAAAAGCAGGGAAATAAGAAACTCACACTAGGAAATTATCAACTCCATGACAGTGCTGTACTGATGAGAGGGCGTGAGAACAAAATGAAAAGCAATGGGAATTTGACAGCGGAAGGGGTTTCATTACTGTTTCAGTTGAACTCTTGTTGGAAGCAGTACCCTGCACTGCTCATTCACCCGGAGAGCATTTGATACATATCAGGTGTCGTTGGGTCACTGTCTATAATATGTCCTAGTTAATTGCCCACTGTTCTCTGCCCTGACACTGCTATGTTCCTTACCCATGAAGACTGTAACCTGGGTGATAAATGATGACTGCCAGCCAAGTTGGTGATTGCAGTGGGAAGAATTGAGCACTATCACCTTAAACTCTTGGTAAAACCAAAGTCAGGACCTGAATATGTTCACTGGGGTAGATGAACCCTGGCTTTGGTTATTCTGTGGACAGCTGCCACAGATAATTGCATAATCTCATTTACTGTATAGACTCAACTAATAAGGATATGCAGCCTCCTAACATATTTAAAAGAGCATTTTTGAACTTTTGATCGCATCTTGAAACCATTTTATACAGTGAGAACCAAAACCATAATGTTTCCCACCCCATCGTCCCACCTACTTGCTACCTTGCTACAGTCATGACACAGTTCTGTCCTGTGTTCTGGGCTGTAAAATGTTGTCTCTTCCACCACAGTTAATGGAAAACCAGTAATTGTGCTTCTCTGCACCATTCCAAGTGGAGTGGGAATCTCTACACTATGGCAATGTTTCATTTTGAAGATCTAATGTAAATGAGTTGGGCCTGTTACAGGCAAGAAAACTTAACTCATTATCTAAGAAGTTTTCAAACTTCTTAGTGACTTTTAAATCTTACAATATCAGTTTATTTAACTTAAACTTATTTTACAATATTATCTTAAAGAATATTTTCTTTCTTGAGTGCTCTGCCTACATGTATGTGCCTGTACATACATAGGCCAGAAGAAAGTGTCATAGCCCCTGGATGGTTGTTAGCTGCCATGTGGGTGCTGAGAACCAAACCTGGGTCCTCTGCAAGAGCTGCCAGTGTTCTTAACAGCTGAGCCACCATGTTAAAGAATATTTTCAATGCATAGGTTTAAAATCATGAAAATTGATTTATCCAAAGCGTTGAACAAATACTTCACAATATTGGGCCTCTATTTTTGTGGGCTTTGATAGTGATATTAACAATATTTGTCTGAAGAAAGTTTTTGTTTTATGAGAATAGCCTTTATCTTTCAAAACTCTTAGCTTATATACACTGGATCCAAAAAGACTTAAGTTTAATTCCAAGTCTGAACATGAAGCCATGTGGCACTGGAAAAGTCACTCAAAGTGGCGTCTCTTAGCCCCTTGGAGGCGATGGATGTCTCCTCACCAGGGAGTTCCAAGAAGCTGGATGATTGGCTCAAGCTGGGGCAGCTTCCAGTTGAGCTGGTCCAGGCAGCGTCAGGGGCCCACAGAGTCAGGATGTCCTTCAGGCGAGCCATAGGTCAAGGAAGCAGCATGGCTGGGTTGTTTGTTAGCTGCAGTTCGGGTCTCGCACAGCGGGGGTCCCCGGGAGTGGGGTGTGAGCGCTGACCATTTGCACTCCCTGGTTTATATAGGCCATAGCTGGGTGTGTGGGGTGCCGAGTCTCAGGTGCTCAATCTCAGGCTTGTGCCCAGGGTCCCCCTGCATGGCAGGTGGCTATCTTTCCTCTCTGGGGTCACGCCTTGGTCAAGGCGGGGAACCCAGGGCTGGTTAACGGGTCCTTGTGTTCATACTGCCTCTGGTTACCTAGTCAATTGAGTAGGGTCAGTCTTTGGGCTCTGCTGAGCCCCTCTGTGGCCGGCCTAGCGCTGAGTGCTTATCTCTAGAGCAGCCCTGAGCTGGAGCAGGCCTCTTACTGAGCTAAGTTTAACATTTGCTCATTTGTTTTCAAGTTACAGCATTTTACACATCATCTACTGTTAGTTTTTTAATTCACACAACTTCTACATGTTAACTATGCTCCTAACAAGAAGTAATAATAAAACAGCAGTGGTCAGTCCATAAGGAAAGCTGATACATAATTCCCTTCAGAAGATGCAGTTTATTAGGGAAAAGGGGCCTCAAGGCCATGATGGGAACTTAAGGTGCAAGGGAGAGAATTAAACACAACATACAGAAATCTAAATGTGATAGATCCTTAAAGTGAAGGTCCCTTTAAAGCCTGGAGAGACGCTTCATTAAAAGTGAGAATGAGAGAGACAGGAAAAGAGAGAAAAGCAGCCGCCATGAGAGAGATGGCAGAAAGGCCAGAGAACCCTCTTCAGAGAGCGCCCTTCAGATTACTGCCCCCCAGCAAATCCCCTGAGAAGTCTCTGGACCAATCCCTAGAACAAAGGAAAAAAATATCTGTCTTATGTTGTAGGAGACTGGTGGAAAGTTTTGCATCATGTGATTTAATTCAATACAGTATAGGAGACAGCATGGAAGAGTCAGGTTCCATAAATTAAGAGCTGTCAAGTCACAGCACAAGTTGGTATTTTAACCCTCTCCAAGAGAGATCTGCAGGGATGTGGGGCCTGGTCTCTTCAGGCTGTGGGATCTGGTCTTTCAAAAGTTACCACTCTCTTTTAGGGCAGGTCCATGTTTTAACACCTCCGAGTGTTGTTTTAGAGATCCAGTGAAATAGTTCATATAAAAAGCAAATATTCATTCTCAAGTAAAAGAAGGAGAACGATCCAAAGCAGCTGTCTCTTGGTCATCCAATGTCTGTGCAGATGGCATCTTCGGGGATCTGTGGTTCTGATGACCATGTCCTGAAAGGAGAACTCAAAATGAACTTTCCTTTCATCCCGGGCCATGAAGGGGCCGGAATTGTGGAGACAGTTGGCGATGGAGTGAGCTCCGTGAAGCCAGGTAGGAAACCAGAAGCAGAACTCTTCCCACAGTAGCAGCCAAAGAACTTTGCCAAGGGGGGACTCCACAGACATTATTAGCATATTCAGGGGAAAAAATGGGGGTATGTCTCTAGTTTCTTCTAACACATGACATATCATGATATCAAATGTAGCTGAGACCCACTGTGGTCACCTCCATTTAGGTCCTATCTGGTAATCTAAGGGGTGGGGACAAGTGCCTGAGCCAAGTCCTTGCACACAGCCAAATAAATGAAAGTTAATGCGAGATCAGCATACTTCTAAACTGATTGAAGGCTCCTTAGATTTAGGAGCTTCTTACATTTCCATCTCTCTGATTGCTGTGCATAGTGCCTATCCCAGAGTTGGAATAAAACGAATGTTTGACAAGTGAATGAATATTCTAATCAACTAGAATATACTGCTTGAATGTTAGTTGACAGGACGGACGATGGCAACATTTCAAGGAATGCCCAACTACATCAAAAATGATCTTGATATAGCTATTCTTTAGCATGCCTAAAATGATCACATGAATGAAAGCAATCACACACAGATTTGCATAATTTAGAAACTCCACAGCTTGGGACCAGATACACAAAAAGGCTTAAGAATATGTTGGGGCTGGAGAGATAGCCTAGCGGTTAAGAGCACCGACGCTCTTGCAGAGGATCCGGGTTCGATCCCCAGCACCCACATGGCGGCTAAGAACCGTCTGTAACTCCAATTCCAGGAGAACTCCAGTTCCAGGGGAATCCGAGACCCTCTTCTGACCTCCGCGGCATTGCACGACACGGGTGCACAGACCTGCATGCAGACAGTACATTCATACACATAAATAAATAAATAAAAAAATAAAAAAAAAAAAGAATATGTTTGTAAGGATATTCATGAAGCCATCATTAGTGTATTCATTTGGCTAGCAATTTGTTGTGGACCACCTAGTGTGCATCCAACATAACAGGCAAGGTAGGCAGAACTAAAGTAAATGTGTGTGCAGTTCAGAGAATGTGATGGAAATAAGAGATGAGCAGTCAACTCCTCTGTCACTAGAAAATTCTAGAGGGGGTTTTGTGGGAAATGTACATTTGAAGGAAAAGAACAGGTAAAAAGAGTCGAACTGCAGAGTCTGAGATCTAGGACCCAGAAATGTTTAGAGTCAATAAAGTTAAGGTGTGCTCTATTTAAACTTAAAGACCTTTTTAATGTCATCTAAAGGAGTTTTCCCTTGTGATAAAAACTTATAAGGGCCAATAGAGAGATAATGCAGTAGGCCCTGTCTAAATCTCAGGAGTCTGTGAGGATTGGGTGGATCCACCACTTCCCAGACTCAGGTCAATTATCACTCAGAGGTGAGAGAGATCCTTTCCAGAGTACTGCGGCTTTAAAGCTAGCCTTTGTGGCAATTGTGTGTGTGTGTGTGTGTGTGTGTGAGAGAGAGAGAGAGAGAGAGAGAGAGAGAGAGAGAGAGAGAATATGAACATATTTTTCTCTGGGGTTGGCATACCTTAGAACACATGCCTCCCAAAATAACTCCTGCCAGTGTCAGAGGTCTACTGAGTGTCAGCCCACCAGCACCACTGGGAGGTCTAGAGGAAGCTCTGACATTGTTGGGCATCTTTAAGCAGGCAACAACCAGAGGGAGGAGAAGATATTAAACCTTTCAAAAGGAAAACAAAGGATTTAAACTAGTTGACGTTAAGGTTCCTTCCTGGTTTTATTGTTCTATTTTCTAAGTATTTTTCTAAGGGAAGCAGGTTTACAGTTTTATGCATCACAATGAATGTCCCCTAGTCCTTATCTAAAAGAATCATGGGGTTTCTGAAACCAGGTGAAATGATTTCTGCTTTGAAACAAGGGTGGGTGTTACACTGACGCCATCATCTGTCCAAAGCACTGTTCGCAAAAGATCAGTTACTGTATTTTTATTCCATGAACATTTTTTTCCATGAACATTTTTAAATTGTTGGCTCATCACTTTTTTCTCTATACAGGAGATAAAGTCCTCACACTCATTATTCCTCAGTGTAGAGAATGTGACGCCTGCTTGCATGCTAAAGGAAACTTCTGTGACAAGCAAGAGTTAGTAGATTTGTGCCTCACCTTTTTCTCAAATTGCTTGCCCTGTACAAGTGTTGATGTGCCTAATGGTGACACTTCTCTCTCTGCAACTCCATGTGCTGTGCTGGTACCTGGCCTTACGTCTGCATCGCTGTGACACAGTGTGCTGCCTTGTTCTGGGGTGATGATGGATGGGACCTGCAGATTTTCCTGCAAAGGACAGAAGGTTTATCATTCTTTCCGCACAAGTACATTCACCGAGTACACTGTTGTGCCTGAAATTGCAGTGGTAAGAGTCGATGACGATGCACCTATGGATAAGGTTTGTCTCCTAAGCTGTGGAGTTCCTACTGGCTATGGAGCTGCTGTTAATTCAGCCAAGGTAAGGCACTTGCTTGTAAGTTACCATAGGTCATAGTTATTTGCCCAGAAAGAAAATAATCTAAACTAAGCCAAATCTGTCCAAATGGTATACATAGTTACAAAAAGTTCAATGATTTTTATTTGCTTATTTTCTAAGTTATGCCTGCACCCAGCTTCTCAGATTAATACAGCATGCTTTATGAATTTGCAGGTCACCCCTGGCTCTACCTGTGTGGTTTTTGGACTCGGAGGGGTTGGCTCAGCTGTGGTCCTAGGCTGCAAAGCCTCTGGTGCTTCAAGAATCATCGGGGTTGACATCAATGAGAAGAAGTTTCCCCGGGCAAGAGACTTAGGAGTCACTGATTGTCTCAATCCTGACAAGCTCAAGAAGCCTGTTCAAGAGGTGGTGATGGAAATGACGGGTGTTGGTGCTGACTTTGCCTTTGAAGTCATTGGACGCACTGAAACTATGGTATGTGTCTTGTCGCATAGTGTTGGGGACAACCTCAAATACATAAATATAAACTCTCTGAGAAATGTTTTAGGCCTATGGGGACCAAATGAAAAGTAGAATACAAATTCACTCTAAATCCTTATTTTATAAAATGAAAGTAATGTATATGAAGAGACATAAAGTCATGGTGTACAAAATTTAAATAAGCAACAGCTAGTCATATGCTTTTCCCATTCCTAGTTCTTCATACCTGTGTACTTCAAACTTCAAACCCAGCTAAATGTGAACACTATTGGATTAGTGAATTTATCTGTGTCCTCTAACAGGACTAGTCACTCATTTGAAAAAGTCTGCTTGTCAAACTCTGACTCAGAATTTTTTAAGTGTCTTTGTCTTAAGTTCTAGAGATACAAGAATGAATGACATAGGTACCATCCTGGAACATAGTTTAAATAAAGAGTATAAGCACAATCTGTTTTTGTTTTGTTTCATTTCATTGTGTTTTGTTTTATTAGAAGTGAATTGAGCAGTAAGGCATAGGGAGTACAAAGGTCAGGTAAGAGCAGAGTTGAGGAGATCTCCAGAGAGCAGCTCAGGCAAGCGCAGGTTGGTGGACAGCAGCTGAGTGCTCCAGCAAGGCTGATTGTTGATTCATTTCATCTAGTTAGTCCGTTAATCCAGTTGTCTTTGGCTTGGTTGGCTTTTGTGGCTGTGGGGGCAGTTATCCTCCCAGCAGGTATTAAAGGTGGGGTTGTGTGAGTTTATCTGAGATCTCCCAAGGACAGCTCAGGCAAGCGCAGGTCGGTGGACAGCAGCTGAGTGCTTCAGCAAGGCTGATTGTTGATTGATTTCATCTAGTTACTCCGTTAATCCAGTTGTCTTTGGCTTGGTTGGCTTTTGAGGCTGTGGGGGCAGAATTATCCTCCCAGCAGGTATTAAAGGTGGGATTGTGTGAGTCTATCTGAGTTCTCCCAAGAGCAGCTCAGGCAAGCGCTGAAGAGCCCGCCCACAGTCGGAGTCCTGTGTGCCCCCCCAACTGAGATTATGAAGGCATCTGAAGGAGGCAAGCAAAAGCAAGCCTTCAAAACAGTGAAGAGGCATTTAGGACTCACATTGGAATACAGGCAAGGAGAAGCCCATATGCCAGGAACACGAAGAAGAGACAGAGGAAAGGGGCAGGATAATCCCGCATCAAGCTCTACCAACCCTATGGAAGATTACTACACTGGGATCCCCATGGGGATGGCCCAGGACACAGATATCAGAAACACAATTGGGAACATATTTAAAGAACTACAACATTATAAAGAGCAAATCAAAGAACTAAGAAAAGAGAATGAAGAACTCAAGAAGGACTTAGAGAGAGAGAATGAAGAACTCAAGAAGGAACTGGAAACACTGAAAAGATCCCATGCTGAAAAAGATAAGGAAACCAACCAGCGAAGCAAAGAGCTACAGGAAGAGAGTGAGAAGCTCCAAAAAGAAGTAGAAATACTAAAGAAATCAGAAGAGCAAATGAAAAAGGAAATCAAACACTCATCCAATCAAGAGGAAAGGAGTGGAAAAAGCCTCAGAAGCAGAATGGAGGAAGCAGAACAAAGAATATCAGACCTGGAAGATAACACAGAACAACTAAAAACCTCAAGGAAAGATTATGAAAAATTTGAAAATACACAAAAGTGGAACAACCAGGAACTGTGGGACACTATGAAAAGATCAAACCTCCGCATCATAGGAATAGAGGAAGGAGAAGAATCCCAAGAGAATGGTATTGATCAGATCTTCAACAGAATAATAGATGAAAACTTCCCCAAACTAAAAAAGGACAAACCAATACCAATACAAGAAGCACATAGAACTCCAAACAGACAAGATCAGAAAAGAAATTCTCCATGCCACATCATAGTTAAAATGCTAGACACCCAAAACAAAGACAAAATCCTTAAAGCCACAAGAGAAAAACAACAAGTGACCTATAAGGGGAAACCTATCAGAATTACAACTGACTTCTCAATGCAAACTATGAAAGCAAGAAGAACCTGGAGCAAAGCATTCCCAGTGTTAAAGGACAATAGATGCCAACCCAGGTTACTATACCCAGCAAAAATGTCAATTATAGTTGAAGGAGAGAGAAAAACCTTCCATGACATAAACAAGTTGAAAGAATACATGTCCGGAAAACCAACCCTTCAGAGAATACTTGAAGCAATTCAAAGAACAGAAGAAAGGAGCAACCAACCCCAGGCACCTAGAAAGAGAAATCAATAAAAGCATAACTGCAGAAGTAGAAACCTAAACCAAAACCGCAAATGGATAATAAGGCAAAAGGAAGCAACACAAACCTATCAGTCATAACCTTAAATATTAATGGACTAAATTCCCCAATCAAAAGACATAGACTGGGAGACTGGATTAGGAAACAGAATCCATCGATATGCTGTCTACAAGAAACACATCTTACCTTCAAGGACAGGCACCACCTTAAAGTGAAGGGATGGAAAAAAATATTCCAAGCAAATGGTACCAAAAAGAAAGCAGGTGTTGCTATTTTAATATCGGATAAAATAGACTTCAAAGTAAAAGAAATCAGAAGAGACAAAGAAGGCCATTACATTTTCATCAAAGGAACAATCCACCAAGAAGATTTCACAATTATGAATATATATGCCCCAAATTCTGGTGCACCAAACTTTATAAAGACAATTCTCCAGGACCACAAGTCACAGACTAACCCCAGCACACTCATAGTGGGAGATTTCAATACCCCACTGAGTCCTTTGGATAGGTCAACAGGACAAAAAATAAACAGAGAGACATCTGAACTGAACGATATGATACACCAAATGGACCTCATAGACCTCTACCGAACATTCCATCCTAATACCAGAGAATACACTTTCTACTCAGCACCCCACGGAACATTCTCCAAAATCGACCACATCCTGGGACACAGAAGAAACCTCTACAAATACAAAAAGATTGAAATAATTTCATGCATCCTGTCAGACCACAGTGCAATGAAGCTCAACATCAACACCAGGACAAGCCCTCCTGCCTACAAGAACACATGGAGACTAAACAACACACTCTTGAATAATGAATGGGTCAAGGAAGAGATAAAGAAAGAAATAAAAACATTCCTGGAACTGAATGACAATGACAATACAACACAACAAAACTTATGGGATACCTTAAAAGCAGTCCTAAGAGGGAAATTTATAGCCCTGGGTGCCTACATTAGAAAAACAGAAAGAGCACAAGTGAATGATCTAACACTACAGCTAAAAGCACTTGAGAGGCAACAACAGATGAACCCTAAACGCAACAGACAGGAAGAAATAACAAAAATCAGAGCAGAAATCAATGAAATAGAAACAAAGAAAACAATACAAAAAATCAATGAAGCCAAAAGTTGGTTCTTTGAAAGAATAAACAAGATAGACAGACCTCTAGCCCAGTTAACAAAAAGAAAGAAGGAACAACTCCAAATCAATACAATCTGTGATGAAAAGGGAAATATCACAACGGACAAGGAAAAGATCAAGAAAATTATATGGGAATATTACAAGAACCTATATTCTACCAAGTTTGAAAATCTAGAAGAAATGGATGAATATCTGAAATCTTGGGAATCACCAAAGCTTGGCCAAGAGGAGACCAGCAGCTTAAACAGACCCATAACATATGAAGAAATAGAGGATGTAGTAAGAAGCCTCCCAACTAAAAAAAGCCCAGGCCCAGACGGTTTCACAGCAGAATTCTATAAAACATTTCAAAAAGACCTACAACCATTATTTCTGAAACTGTTTAGAAGTATACAATCAGAGGGAATTCTCCCAAATTCCTTCTATGAAGCCAACATCACTCTATTACCAAAACCAGGCAAAGATCCAACTAAAAAGGAGAATTATAGACCCATCTCCCTCATGAACACAGATGCCAAAATTCTAAACAGAATACTGGCAAATCGCATACAGACCCACATCAAGAAGATCATCCATCATGACCAAGTTGGATTCATACCAGAGATGCAGGGATGGTTCAACATACGAAAATCAATAAACATCATCAAACACATAAACGGAATCAAAGACAAAAACCACACCATCATCTCAATTGATGCTGAAAAAGCCTTTGACAAAATCCAGCATCCCTTCATGCTTAAAGTCCTAGAAGGAATTGGATTGGAGGGATCATTCCTCAATGTAATCAAAGCCATATACAGGAAACCCACAGCCAATATCATCCTAAATGGGGAAATGACAGAAACATTCCCTTTAAAGGTAGGAACTCGGCAAGGCTGCCCCCTATCACCACTCCTCTTCAATATAGTGCTTGAAACACTTGCTAGAGCAATAAGGCAAGAAAAGGATATTAAAGGAGTACTAATTGGAAAAGAGGAAGTCAAACTATCCCTATTTGCTGATGATATGATTGTTTACTTAAGGGATGCAAAAAACTCCACCAGAAAACTCCTAGAAACGATTAACAGCTTCAGCAAAGTGGCAGGATACAAAATTAACCTTAGAAAATCAATGGCCTTTCTTTACACCAAGAACAAGCAACTGGAGAAAGAATTCAAAGAGACCTTCCCACTCACAATAGCCTCAAAAACAATAAGATACCTAGGAACAAACCTAACCAAAGACACCAAAGACCTCTACAACAAAAATTTTAAACCCTTAAAGAAAGAAATTGAAGAAGACCTCAGAAGATGGAAAAACCTCCCATGCTCATGGATTGGGAAAATTAACATTGTAAAAATGTCCATTTTACCAAAACTCTTGTATAGATTTAATGCAATCCCAATCAAAATCCCCAAGAGTTTCTTCACAGGCTTGGAAACAAAAGTTCTTAAATTCATTTGGAGAAACAAAAGACCCCGAATAGCCAAATCAATCCTGAGTGAAAAGAGCTACACAGGAGGGATCTCTATACCAGATTTTAAACTATACTACAGGGCTATAGTCATAAAAACAGCCTGGTACTGGCACAAAAACAGACCTGTTGACCAATGGAACAAAACCGAAGATCCAAATCTGAGCACATACAATTTCAGCCATCTCATATTTGACAAGGGGGCCAAGAAACCACAATGGAGAAAAGACAGCATCTTCAGCAAGTGGTGTTGGCAAAACTGGATCACCACTTGTAGAAGAATGAAATTAAACCCCTACCTCTCACCCTGTACAAAAGTCAACTCCAGATGGATTAAAGACCTCAACGTGAAACCCCAAACTCTGAAGGTGATAGAAGAAAAAGTTGGCAGCAGACTACAAGACATAGGCGTAGGAAAAGACTTCCTAAATCAGACAGCAGCTGCACAAGAATTAAGGTCGACAATTGACAAATGGGACCTCATCAAACTCAAAAGCTTCTGTACATCAAAAGAAACAATCAAGGAAGTGAAGAGAAATCCCACAGAGTGGGAGGAAACCTTCACTGCAGATACATCTGACAAAGCATTGATTTCCAGAATATATAAACTACTCAAAAAACAAAGAAAAAAGAAAACAAACGACCCGCTCAATAGATGGAGCAAAGAACTGAACAGAGACTTCACAAGCGAGGAATTAGAGATGTCTGAGAAACACCTCAAGAACTGCTCAACATCACTAATCATTAAGGAAATGCAAATCAAAACCACTTTAAGATATCATCTTACTCCAGTAAGACTGGCTAGGATCAAGAAAACAAATGATACCAAGTGCTGGAGAGGTTGTGGGGAAAGGGGAACACTCATCCACTGCTGGTGGGAATGTAAACTCGTACAGCCACTATGGAAAGCAGTGTGGAGAACCCTTGGAAGACTTGGAATGAACTTGCCACCCGACCCAGCCATACCACTCCTGGGCATGTACCCTCAAGACTTACGCCACCACAGAGATACATGCACGGCCATGTTTATTTCAGCTCTCTTCACAATAGCAAAGAGCTGGAACCAACCTAAATGCCCCTCAACTGACGAATGGATAGAGAAAATGTGGTACATCTACACAATGGAGTTCTATGCAGCAGTAAAGAAAGACGACATCACGAGCTTTGCAGGAAAATGGCTGGAGCTAGAGGACATCATGCTGAGTGAAGTAACACAGTCCCAGAAAAACAAACGACGAATGGTATCCCTCATCTGTGGATGCTAGTGCCAATTACCCAGTTGTAAGTATTTCTTGTGTAGGGCCCCCTGAGCTTCTGTACAAAGCAGTTGGACATAATGCATTTTGGAAACAACAACAACAACAGAAAATACTGCATCAAAGAACTGACTGAAACAGTGAACTTCTGCTCAAAACAGTCAACTTCCTTATGGAGAATATTGAGAAAGACTGAGAAAGAGATGAAAAGCATATTTGGCAGAATGCATGAGCTCTGGTGGGTGGGCGAATGGGGGCGGGGACACGGGTCTAGATTTGTTAAAAAAGTAAAAATAAATTTATGCGGAAAAAAAAACAGAGTTGAGGCCTTTACAACAGTGACTACTTTTAATCAATACACTAGTTATTCCTGTGCACCTCATAGTGCTTGAAGAATTTAAAGAATGATAATCATTTAATCCTCATAACAGCCCTACAATGTCAGTGGCATTCTTATTCACACAAGGAAACCAAGGTTTAATTACCTTGTCTGAGGTCACACAAGTTGCAGAGTCTGTGCTTTTTACTATTAAAATCTACTAATTCTCTAATGAGCTGCCTGTTATCATGTTGAATAAATGTAGTACCTACCTAAGAGCAGGCTCAAAGTCTAGGGCCTTCAGAGTTTCTTCTGCCTCAGTACTCCTGAGGTATTGATGCGTGGGTCATGCTTCTGACTACTGTTATCATTATTAGCTGGCCGCTTGGAACTCCTGCAACAACAGCCATGGCGTCTGTCTGATTGTCGGGCTGGCTCCAGCAGATTCACAGCTTTGCCTTGAGGCACCAAAGATTGTCTCTGGAAAAACTCTGAAGGGCGTGTGTCTTGGAGGTAAGTGGGTGGACAGAAGGGCCCAGTCAGCTACTCTCAAGAGATGTCTTTCAAATTTCTAGAAACATAGGGGTGAAAGCTCCTTCCCTTGGGGAACCAGAGACATAAGTAAATGTGTCCATTGACTCATCCTCTAGTGAGTTGCAGTCTTCTTCAAATAAACTTTTAATGTGTGTATATGTTTGTGTGTGTCCATATGTGTGCAAGTGTGCAAGAACTGATGCATGTGTGCACATGAAGGCCAAGTTCGATGCTAGGTGTCCATCACTCTATTTTTAGAGGCACAGTGCCTGACTGAAATTGGAGCTCAGCAACTGGACAGAACTAGCCGTCCAGTTAGTGAGCTCCAGGGACACTGATGTCCCCACCTCCCCGTGCTAAGATGACAGAAAACCATGACTGGTTTTCTTCTTCTTCTGTGAGTGCTGGGGACCTGAATGCATGTCCTCGCATTTGCGTGAGAAGTACTTTACCAACCAAGCTGCCTTCCTAAGTCCTCAAATTAATTTTAATTAGATAAATTAAATAATGTGGCTATTGAAGTTTATAATTTTTCTTCCAGAAAAGTGTTTTGGTTTTTTTTTTTCAGAAATCGGAATAATTTATTCAACTTTGGTTCTGCAATGGATTCAAAGTTTTTTATACTATTTTAACAGTATTGCCTTTTAGTGTTTTAAATGTCATTATATACACTAAAGTGGTGTGCTGACCCTGACTTCTGTCTTCCCATAAGAATACTTATTTCTAGGCAATATTGATTAGCAGCTTTAGGAAATTAACACTCTCATTTATATCCATTCATCTGGTGGTAAGCTTCATCCTGCCTCCAAGCATATGGACAGAAAATATTTTCATGCCATCCCATGCATGTAAACAGAGAAGATTCCCATGCCACCTTCATGTATCTAGACAGAGCAGGTTCCCATGCCATCCCGCCATCCCATGCATGTGTACAGAGTGTGGGCACACTTGCATGCCATGGCTCACATACAGAGGTATTACTTGCAGGAGTCAGTTCTCTCCCTCCACCATGTGGGTCCCCAGGGTTGAATTCAAGTCATCAGTTTTATGCAGCAAGTGCCTTTACCCATGGGACCATCTCAACAGCCTGGCTGGTTGATATTTCTCATATCTTGTTATTAATAGCCTTTTGGTTTTTGCAGATTATAAAACCAGGGACTGTATTCCCCAACTAGTGACTGATTACCTCCAAGGTAAAATTAATATAGATCCATTAATAACTCATCAACTGCCTTTTAACCAACTCCACAAAGCCTTGAAGTTGTATCATGCTGGGAAAACGTGAGTATTTTGTTTGATGATCTGTATGCTGATAACTCATAGTTTAGAAAATACTCAGATATTTCCAAGTAGTTTAGTGAAAAATAGAAGACAACTTGGACCTTTGATATCTTTTATATATAACACCCTGTTTGCTATTGTCACCAATATAAGAAGTCTTACCTACGGGCCTCTCTTTGCAAAAGGCCTGCTCAAACCAATATCAGAGAGATGTTCAAGAATTTAGTATAACACTGAGAACTATATTTTCTACATTGGCCCAATAATGTGTTATTTCCCTGATTAGAGAAATTATCTGAAACTGACTTGATATTTCTGGAATTAAAAGACCTTGCAAGAAATCTTAGAGACAGATTTAGACTACTGCCTGAGACACAGATACCTGACATATCGTCTCTGAATGATGGTCAGCCCACGTTTGCTAGGGTACCTTTAGGATTACAGCATTCACTCCATAAGCACTAATATATTCATATGTTATTTCTTTAATTGTATTGTGTGTGTGTGTGTGTGTGTGTGTGTGTGTGTATGTGTGTGTTTGAGACAGGGTCTCCCTGTAGCCACAGCTGGCCTGGAACTCACTACATAGACCAGGCTAGCCTCAATCTCACAGAGATCCACCTGCCTCTGCCTCCCAATTGCTGAGATTAAAAGCATGTGCCACCACGCCCAGCTTCATATTTTCTTTCAATGCATAAGTACTCATGGTGACTTTTACTCCATAAGGAACTTTTCCTAGGGAAATGAAACACACACACACACACACACACACACACACACACACACACACACACACAATCTACACATCCCGGAAAGGGAGCCCACAACAGACCAGAGGAACGAGTGTCTCATAGTCCAACTTGGTAAGCCCACGAGAAGCAGGGATGACTCATGAAACCTTCCTCCGTAGTGCTCTCTGTGTGACTTTCAGGCAGCCCCACAGTTCCAAGACATCTGTTCTTGGAAGTTCAGCTGGTAGTCTCTCCTCCCCCTTGTGAAATTTAACTTTCCCAAACGTGTGAAGTTTGTTTACCTTCTGAGTTTCATGCGCCTCTCAGTCGCTTCAGAAGGCAATGTTTTAGTTTAGAGGAAATTGCCATGCAGCTGTCTGTCAGGACTGCCAAAGTGCTGGAGCTTGAGCCTACAGCAAGCCACAAGCAGTAAACAACCACAGCTGTGGCGATGGGGGGGGGGGCGCACGGGACGGGACGACAGTGTAAGTTTCCCATTTTAATTTCAAACAACTGTCCCTTTTTCAGATTCTCTCCCCCACTCTGCCCCATACTTTATTTGCTGGGTGATTTTTTTATATGTAAATCTTTGTTTCTTTTCTTTCTTTTTTATTTTATTTTATTTATTTATTTTTTTTTTTTGATCTTTTCAAGACAGGGTGTCCCTGTAGCCCCAGCTGTCCTGGAACTCACTCTGTAGACCAGGCTGGCCTTGAACTCACAAAGATCCGCCTGCCTCTGCCTCCCAAGTGCTAGGTTTAAAGGTGTGCGCCACCACGCCTGGCTTATATGTAAATCTTGACATTGCATCAACCCATTCAAATCAAGATTGAAGAGCCAGGGAAACGCATCTGAAACGTTAGAAAGATTATTGTGCACTAGAGAAGGCATTCAGCAGGCAGCAGACTACTGCAAGGGACTCAAAGCCACAAGAAACCATCTTCTTTCCCGTCTGTCAAGATCCTAGAGCTCTAGGACTTTGAGAAGCACTGGTTTCTATCTGATCATGCAGCCAGAGGAGCCTTCCTTTTCTTTATGACAGTGGATTGTAATCCAGACACCATTCAAATAATAATATTTTACATAGGTGGACTAGAGTGCAGGTGGGCTCAGAGTTGGAGACAGGTGGGCACTGTGGTTCCTCAGGATGGCGTGCACAGTCACTTTGCTGAAATGAGTGCTTCTCAGGCAATTCCCTCATCCTGTCGTCACGCTTTTATGTTTCAGCATCCGTTGTGTCCTGCTCTTCTGAGATCTCAGTGCTTAAAAGACCCAGTCTCAGATATGGTAGGAGGTGAAGACCAACCAACACAAAGGTTCTCCTCTGGCCTCCACACGTGGCAGGGGCACGTACACAGCTGCCCTCACAACAAAGGCGTCCTTGAAGACTTCCTTCCTCTCTGGTTTCACCTCCTGTTGATTCTTGGGTAGTGGGAAAAACATCAAAAGTGGGAATGGAACGTAGTTGTAATCATAGCACAAAGTGAAAAAAGCTCCTCTTGAATGTACTGATAATAAAATGATTTGGAAAAATTGCCTTTATGCAACTCATTCTGTGACCTTAAAAAGAGAAATAGATGATGACTAAATCCCAGATGAACAAGCAGGGTCACTTTCTTGCTTCTTCCTGGTCTGAGATGAAGACCCAGAAGGCTTTTCCCTCCTGCTGGCGAGGCCCCTTTCCTATTGGCCAGTCCATGCCAATTTAGGTGAGGCCAAGGCCACTCATAGACATATGCCAACTTAGAAATGTAGCCTATTGACACTTTCTTCATTGTTTAAATCTACTAATCTAGGAGCTGGAGAGATGGCTCAGCAGTTAAGAGCACTCGCTGCTCTTACAGAGAACCAAGGTTTGAATGCCAGCACCTACATGGCAGCTAACAACTGTCTGGTTCCAGGGGATTTGACACCACCCTCTTCTGTCCTCTGCAGGCATTGCACAACACGGATGCACTTACACACATGCAGGCATAATACTCATACACAAAAAATAAAAATAAATAAAAAATTTAAATTAACAAATCCAAGATTAGGAGAGGGAGACCCACCCAAAACACCAAAACACATAGAAGAGCCATCTGAGATTGTTCCTGCCTTTTAATTCTGTTAATCTGCAGATAAACAAACCTGATCAAGACCCCTAGACAGTAACAAAACTATGGGATTTAATTTATGGTAGTACTGAGATGTACGCAACCCAACTGATCTCTGCCATAAGCTCACAAAGTCTGCCCCCAAGGGGTCTCTCATTTCCATCTTCCATGTGCCTTCATCCATGGCAGATTTTTGTGCATTTTTCAGACAGCTCCAGAGGTGACATGATGATCTCACTGCTTTTCAAGTATTGCGTGCAGTCATTGATCAATGAGAGGCTCTTTTATGATGCAATCAGCCACTTTTCTGTCCTGAGTCCTTGCACCAACAATTGCTTTTACTCATAAACTGGTGAGGCTTTACTTCTAGATGCCTATTTGGGAAAATTTGCAACTTTCAACCCAGAGAGAAGTACAGGATCCCCTCAACCCGACTCAGAAGCTTGCTAGCTTCACCTCTTCTTTCAAGCCTTTCTCCTCACCAAACTCAGTGTAATCATCTCATTTAGGGTTGAGAGATGGAGAGAAGAGGGAGTAAAACTTAGTGCCTCTCATTTTTACTTTCCCTCAATTTCTACTTCTACCTTGAGTCATTAACATACTTCTAATCCTTTGGATATTTGAAACACAAAATCCATGAGGAAAATTCCTTTTATATTCTCTTTCACTATCTCTCCCTGAGGTTTGAGTTAAGAACTATCTTTGGTTTACTGTATAAAAGAGAATATATGAAGAGCGAAGCAACAAAAAAGTAAATATCTAGCTATGATTATGCCAGTTCGGCTCTGTCACTGTAGTAAGCTTTTCCACCTCTGAGTACCAGTTTTCACATTGGAAAATGAGGAAAATGGGAGCAACACTGAGCAGTGATTTTAAGGACATGAGATCAGGTGTTTAAGCATAGAAACAAAACAAAAAGCTCTAAAATTTCAAAGAATAACATATTCAGAATTTAAAGAAAGAATAACTTTAGAAATTAAAATAGTACTTAACTATAAAATTAAAACAATTTTAAAAGTGCAAGACTAGAAGTCTAAATAAATTTTGAATTTCAAAAAAATAAAATAATAGCTATTTATTTTTAAAAATTTTAAAGTTGGGGGCTGGAGAGATGGCCTAGCGATTAAGAGTGCCGACTGTTCTTGCAGAGGACCCAGGTTCGATCCCCAGCACCCACATGGCGGCTGAGAACCGTCTTTAACTCCAGTTCCAGGGGAATCCGACACCCTCTTCTGACCTCCACGGCATTGCACAACACCGGTGCACAAACCTACATGCAGTACATTCATACGCATGAATTTATTTTTATTTTGTGTGTGTTTTGCCTGCGTGCATGTAAATGCACCCATGTCATGCAGTGACTGTGGAGGCCAGAAGTGGGCCTTGGATACCCTAGACAGGCGCTACAGATGGTTTTTAGGCACCATATATGACTGGGATCCCAACCTGGGTCCTCAGCAAGAGGAGCCAGTGCTCTTACTGACTGAGCCAGCCGCCAAAGTCGAACGAAACCTGAATGGGGGAGTGGGAATTGAGAAAAAATACACACACACACACACACACACACACACACACACACATACACACACACACACACATACACACACACACACACACACACACACGCGCGCGCACGCGCGCGCGCGCGCGCGCGCGCCAAAGGGATAGAGCTGGGAGAGGCGACCAGTTAATACTGGAGCCCTGAAGTTTATTTTCCAAGGCCTTTTATACAAGCAAGATAAAAAGGACTTTTCTGCAAATTTCATATATAGTAAAGTTACAGTAAAACTTTGTTTACATTTCAAGGACAGTTTCAAAGGTACAGATAAACTTTGTTTTACATACCAAAGATAGCCTCAAGAACTATTGCCTAGCCTGCAAGGACATTCCCTCCTACGGTATCATATCTGGTTGTACAGTATTAACCCATGCATGCCAAGAATTTGCTGAAATATAGAGGTCAATCTGAATTCACCATGGTGTTACTCATGCCAGCTCCCCACATCTTACTCAATGAGCCATCTCTCCAGTCCCCAAATAAAATGATGTATGAAGACTATCAGTGCCACCAAGTAAAGGAATAATAGAATATCTTCTCTATAAAGCACAAATAGGAACAGAAATCCACAGCACATCTTTGTCAGAAGTTTGGGATTGAAATGCTAGTACATCCAACAGCGGAAGTTTTAGGGAAGTTTTGGAGGCAAGAAACATATAAGACATGGCAGAGCTGTGGGAATGAAGTCAATTCTATCTTAAATTATTTTCTGATCAGGCTGTTATTCCAAAGGGGCCCTAGAAGTCAGCAAAACTTATTCTCAAGTCTAGGTCCACATACCACAGGATGTCTGGAGCAGGACCCTGGGGTCAGCTGTGTCAGCAGTCAAGTCTTGATAAACAACCAGGAGAGGGTGGTCTCAGAACCAGCTGGTCTGTTGTTCCCCTTCCTCTCATTGTACAATGGTATAACTAACCATCTGCTGTGACTGCTTCTGTGACTGGCTTCTCGCTTTTTGCTGTCCGATAAGGTAATGCTTCATATAGCAGGAAATTTTCAAGGTTGTGCCTTTATAAGGAGCCCAAGCCTGGACCCACACACAGTGGCTCCCATATAACCTGCTGTCCAAGCATTTGCTAAACTGGAATAAACGTTTTCCTTTAACTTTTTAAATTTTAACTTTTTATTTTGTCGTCTCCTTAGGTGGTCTCCACTCCACTACAGAGCCAGAGCAGAAAACATTTCTATGGAAGGTTTTGGTGACCTTCATTGTCCCTGCATCTCCAAGAGTGATTAGAGAAATATCAGCTGGTCCTATGGTGTCCAAATTATCTGATACATATACCGCAAATTCAGTCCAAAAGTGATTAAGTAAATGCATCGTTTGTTTAGGACAACTGGCAGAATTTGGTAGTATGAAGTGAATGATTAAGTCATATGTCTTACACTTGTAACACTCAAAAAAAATTCCAGAAAGAGTAAAAATTAAAATATAAAAGATCATTTGCAACATTAAGATAGAGAAGAGGGGCTGGAGACATGGCTCAGTGGTTAAGAGCGCCGACTGCTTTTTCAGAGGACCTGAGTTTGATTCCCAGCACCCACATGGCAGCTAAGAACTGTCTTTAACTCCAGTTCCAGGGGAATCTAATGCCCTCTTCTGACCTCTGAGGCATTGCACAGCATGGGTGCACCAACCTACATGCAGACAGTACACTCATACACATAAAAAATAATAAATAAAAAAAATAAAAAAAGAGAGAAGAGGGGCTGGAGATATGGCTCAGCAGTTAAGAGCATCAACTGCTCTAGCAGAGGACCTGGGTTCCATTCCCAGCACTCACATGGCAGCTAAGAACAATCTTTAAGTTGGATGTGGTGGCACACGCCTTTAATCCCAGCACTCAGGAGGCAGAGGCAGGCGTGTCTCTATGAGTTCAAGGCTAACCTGGTCTACAGAGTGAGTTCCAGGCCAGCTGGGGCTATAGGGAGACCCTGTCTCAAAAAAAAAAAAAAAAGAGAGAGAGAGAGTTCTATTTTCTTTTCTTTTCTTTTGGTCTTTTTGAGACAAGGTCTCTCTGTAGCCCCAGCTGTCCTGGAACTCACTCTGTAGACCAGGCTGGCCTTGAACTCAAAAGATCCACCTACCTCTGCCTCCCGAGTGCTAGGATTAAAAGTGTGTGCCACCACGCCCGGCAAGAAGAGTTTTCTTAGCACAACATCAAAGATAAATATCACGAGGAAGAAAAAGCTTACATATTTGATTATCCAAAAATTAATGCTTAAAGAGCTAGGGATATAGCTCAGTGATACAGTGCCTGCCTAAAATGCACAAGGTCCTGGGTTCAAGCCCCAGATATGTAAAATTTTCAACTGAAGGAAAGGATTATAAACAAAACAAATAAACCATGAAAAAGTAGGGGGAAATATTTTATATATATATATATATATATATATATATGACAAATTTGTAGAGAAGATACTTATATCTTCTATAAAAATGGTAATAGGTAAATATCTTAATATTTTAAAAACACTTATAATAGCTGGAGAGATGGCTCAGCAGTTAAGAGCACTGACTGCTCTTGCAGAGGACCTAGGTTTGATTCCTACCACCCATATGGTAGCTAACAACCATCCATAACTCCAGTTCAAGGGGATCCAACACCCTTTTCTGACCTCCTTGGGCATTGCATGACACAGATGCACCCACCTACATGCAAGCAATACACTAATACACATTAAATAAAAAATTATAAATGCCACTTGGGAGGCAGAGGCAGGTGGATCTTTGTGAGTTCAAGGCCAGCCTGGTCTACAGAGTGAGTTCCAGGACAGCTGGGGCTACAGGGAGACCCTGTCTCGAAAAGACCAAAATAATAATAATAATAATAATAATAAATAAAAAATAAGTAAATAAATGCTTATAAATGACTAAATATATGATAGATAATCCAATAGAATATTGAGTAAATATCATAAACAGGTATCTTGACAAATTCTAAATAGCAAGTGAAGAAGAAAGGCTCAGTGAATAAATGTAATTACTGGGTAACGCTGGTGACCAGAGTTAATCCCAGTACCCCATCTGTATCACGTACTTTTTGTTATGATAAAATACCATGACCAAAAGCAACTTATCGAAGTAAGAGTTTGTTTTAGCTTACTGTTCCAGAGGGCTAGAGTTCATAATGGCAGGAAGGCATGGCGTGCTCCACACACAGCAGAGGGAAGCAGAAATTGGGGTGAGGCTATAAACCTACAAATCCCAGCCACAATAACACACTTCCTCAAGAAAGATTGGAATTCCTAAAGGTTCCATAACTTCCCCAAAATACAACCGACTAGGAACCAAGTGTTCAAATCCATGAGCCTACAGGGGAGCATTTCTCATTCAAATTGAACATTCCACCCCTGACCCCATAGACATATGGCCATGTCACAATGCAACACGCATTTAGTCCAACTTCAATAATACCCATAACCTTTTTTAAATTTTAATTTTATGTGTATGAGCATTATGCCTACATGCATGTAAGTGCACCCATGTCAGGTAGTGCCCTAGGAGGATAGAAGACACTGAAATATTTCAGCAACACAGAGAGAGACCAGATCAAACCAAATTAAATTCCAACAGAGGTGGGTTTTCATGAAGGCAGGGTCCCGGGCTCATTCCAAGGTCCAGAGGTGCAGGGACCATGGAAGTCCTGCACTCAGGCCAGGGCAGGAGGATTTTCTAGGTCTCTGGGGACAGGGGGATGGTGTGCCACCAGAGAGCTGGACTGATGCCCAAGTAAGGTTATAAAACTGGACCCTTGGGGCAGACTTGAGTGGACTACGAGCTTTCTTCAGACTGTGGAACTGAGTTTCCAGCTACTTCTTTTGTTCCAGCCCTTCCATAACAGGTGGGGGGTGCAGAGGGGGCGATGGCTGCCAGAGATAGGGAAGTGCTTGGGGAAAGCAGGGTCTTTTCCAGCCTGCATGAAGGTGGGCCAGGAATTCCAACCTAACATCCCAACCTCTTTGGATATATGGGTGCCGGCTCAGATCTGAATTCTTCAGGAGGACTTGAGAGTCAGTGGGCTTGAGCTCAAAGGAATGTACCAGTGTAGGAGCATTTGGTTGACCACTACTCTGGAGATCTCATGAATCTGTTCCTGAAGAAGACGGGGAAACAGGGTGCAAATTGAGAAAATAACCAGATGAGGATGAGAGGTCCCATAATAGGGGTAAGCCATGTAAAAAGGGGAGTCTGCCACCAGGAAGAGGGAGAGGAATGGGGCTGGTTGCATTGTCTGAGATCCTCTCCCAGTCTCTGGAGTGACTCAATCTGGGTTTCCACCAGGCTAGACTCACTGATGTAATAGCAGCCTTTCTCTCCCAGTAATAGGCAGATGCCGCCTTTGTCAGCTGTGAGAGGTCCCAATGTGATGAAAGGGGAAGTGAGGAAATTGAGTGACTGTAGCCATTTCTTCTCTGTTCCAGCAGGGCGAAGGTTCTTTCCTCAGCATGGTTGCCAAGGCTCAGGCGGGAACCAGGATGGGGAGGGGGAGCCCATACAGGTCAGTGAAAAGAACTAACCCAGGAGAGATTATGAGGGAATAACTCAGTTTACTGGCAACAAAAAAGGTTTACATGCCAAAGCTACTGTGCTCCAGGGAGGAGATGGGGGTCGGAGGGTGTGAAAGAGAACAAGGTAGGCATGAGCCAACATAGCTCCTACCGGGGTAACAAAACTCCCAGGTGTGTTTTGGTAAATAGAAAGTATGACATCTATCTGCCCAGCACATCAAAAGAGAGACCTCAGGATATGGGGCCTCCCTCAGTGAGCAGGGGAAACATGCATTCCAGATCCTCAAAGAAGCTTGCGGGACACTGGGTGCAGAACCTCACTGTGCTTGAGCTAAACAGAGTCCCATCCCAACAATTGACAGCTTCTGGAGGAAGTGGACATCTGTGTATCCCTTGGAATCCTGGGAGAGGGATTGGAAAGTTTTTTAGAAAACGTTTTGGTACACAGAACTCCAGGATGAGAGCCAGCATAACCATGAGAATAGGTCCTGTGGCGACATTAGTCGTGAGTCACAAGTATTTCTGACAGGTTAGTATAAATAACACAGCAGATCTCACCTACCCCTGAAATGTTTTCTAGCAGATCTTTCTCCTATCTCTGTGGTAATAGGGTATAAGTTTTTTTTTTCTTTATGTTTCTACTTTCCTGTTGGAGTGTTTAAAACCATACAGTTAGCTCAGATGAATTAATTTAATTTTGTTGTTAAAGTCAGTAGAGGTTCCAATCTTCAGAGGTCACTCTGGCTATGGAGGAGCTGCCAGCTCCTTTCTTTTACCAGTTCCATCTATGTGAGGACAATGTCAGGTCTTGTTTGACCAGGCTTCCCTCTGAAGCATGAGGCAACTTTCCTCTATTAGACTGGACACTGGCCAGAGTCCTTTAAGTGAATCTCCAAGACCTCCCTGGCCTGGGAAAACTGGTGACTCACAGCCATAGGACATGTAGAGAGGTGCCCATACAGACCCCTAGGACTTAAGTTGACCTTAGAGGGCAAGGCCCAAAAGATTGTCTCTTTAAATCCCTCTAGCTAAATCAGATTAGAGCTTTAAGTATGGTTTTTAAACCTCCAAGAGGGTCAGTTGTATGATTTTGGAATTTTAATTACTATATAACACTTAAATAAAGCTTGAACATTGACTGAAGCATTCTTAATAAATCCTGAATTGCTGTGAGAAGACACTTCTGACCAATACTAACTTGGAGAGGAAAGGTTTATTTGCTTTACATTTCCCAAGTCACAGTTTATTACTTAGGGAGCTCAAGGTAAGAGCTCGTGGCAGGAGCCTGGAGGTAGGAACTGCAGCACAGGCTAGGAAGGAATGAAGCTTACTGGCTTCTTCTGCTGGCCAATGTTCAGTCTACTTTATTATACAATATAGAAATATCTGCCCAGGGATGGCATTGCTCACAATGGGCTAGGCTCTCCCACATCACTTAGCAATCAAGAAGCTAGCTTATAGATTATACATTTTGTTCTATAAGGTCTATAAAGGCTATTTAGGTACTCTAAGTAGAATGGATTTAAACCATGAAAGGCAAATTTTAACATAGCCCAGGAAACAAGAGCAAAATAATAAAGAGGCTGAAAACAATACTTTCTAGGTCTATCTCAAATGAAGGTTGTTTCACTATAAAGATACATAGTTTGTTTTTCTTGCCCCCTAGGTTCTGAATTATAGTTTTGAGAAGGAAAGGGGCAGGGGCATTTTTACATACCTACAGACATGAAATAGGTAGAATTACATTTAGATTGTCCCATGTGATCCCCAGAAGTAAAGCCTAATTTTCTTAAAAATATCAAAAATAACATGAGCAATGTATAGCAGAGATATATAAAACATTTTTATTATGTATAGGTAACCCAATACTTATATATGTCCATTTCACCTGAGACTGTAACAAGGTGTGTAATATGTAACAAAGGGATGGACTTAAAATTTGGGTTGCAATACTGATTTTTATAATAATAGTATTGACTCTCTAGGATAACATTACAACAATTATCTCAGATGAAATATTCAAAATAATAACATTTAAGGCTGCCCATGGGTAGCACAGTATCAAGAATCTCCAACTGTAGGACACAATTTTCTTGTAATAAGGATATAAACTTATTGAAAATAGTAAATTTCAGTGATGACACTCTATAAAAGTTGTACTGTAAATGGTCTGATAATATAACATCATTATATAATTCTCCAAAAGTAAACAGTACTTCATGCACATACATGCACACATGTATCTACACATTCACACATGAGATTTTTTATCCTAGCGTTTGTACTGAACAGAGTCACATACATTGCTGTCAAACTTAAAGGCTTTAATTTGGACAGAGCATCATTAGTAATGTCATTTAAAGGACGCAGCCCTAATTAGTTCCCTCACATTCCCAAAGCTGAGATGGCTAATACCGTTTCTCTATCATGCTGTCACCAGTGTATTGCACCTTTAGTTCTGTAACTATCAACTTTTTGAAATATTTTAACAAGTGATGGAAAACAGAATTGTATATCCAATTTGTACTAAAGGCTAGTTATAACTAAAATTACAATTAATGACAGTTTCATTAAAGGAGAAGCTAAAGAATGGGGTGACAGGAGACATTCAGTCCAACTAAGGCAGTACTAAACAAAGATAATTCAGCAATTGACAATACCAAAAGCATGAAGTTGGGTACAGAAGAATGGTATTCAGGAACCTAAAATGAGTGAGGAAACCAAAAACACAACCTACAGTGTGGAGAGGAAACCTGTGATGGCCACAATGTAAGCCAGGGCAGTGGTATATACACAAAAGCATATGGTAATTTTATAAAATAGAATAAACAATAATGTCTAAAGGTAGTTATTTTCAACATATTACAGTTGTCTATTTTTAATCTGTTTTATTTGAGGGACAGAATTGTAGTGTGTTTTTTTGATATATATATATATATATATAAAATTTCCACAACTTGCTAGAGTATGAATGGAGGGATTTTAAGTAGGTCTCTGGTAAGAGGGACAGTGGCAGGGCTGTCAGAAGCCTCTTTAAGTAAGAGAAAAGAAAACCTGTTAGTAAACCTTTAATAGGAAGGGTTAAAATCAGGTCTTTGGAAATCTGAAACCAATAAAAACAACCTGAGTGGAAACTGGAATCAAAATACCTGTAAACAATCGAAAGAGAAAAAATATCTCAAAACAGTTACTTTGGAGATCAAACTCAGTCTAACAGATAACAAACTTTTTAAAATAACCAGCTTAGATATGCTCTGTATATGTTTAAGGAACTTGGGGTCATTAGGCCTTTGAGTATATTAAAATACTTATAATTTTAATTAGGCATGCCAGAGAAGATTTCAAAACTAATAATTTTGTGCACAAAAAAGAAAAATTGAAATGGCCACAGTTTTTAAAAATGTTTTAACACAAATACTATTTAAAGACAACAGACAACACAGTCACATGACCTTAACACAGAAAACATATGATAAAATCACATAATCTTAACATGAAAACATTTGTCTTATACATGCTTTGGAAAAACAAGCCATTGGGGTGCGGGGGGTTCGAGGGACCTGGAAATTCAATCGCCAACAAAGCCACCCCAAATCAGTGGCTATTGGATTCTTGTCTTGCAAATTCAAAGAATGAAATTCACAGACCATGTAGAGTGAGTTTTAGATATAAGTATTTTATTATAGGGAACTTAAGAGAAAGAAAGAAGACTGTGCTCTTGTATAACGTAGTGGGATACCATCATGGATCACTGTCTTGGAGTTAATAAAGCTCTCTTGGATGGAGGCAGTGAGCTGGGCTGTCCAGCTCCATCCAGGTGCCCAGGTACCTGGTAGTTTCAGCACATTCCCACTATGGATTCTAGTAAAAGAGTACTCCTTTAGGGGAAAAGAGATAAGGAAAAAACCAGACCAACTCTCCCCACTCCCGTCCCCTCCACCCCTACTCCCGGCATCTCTGACATCTTGCCATGCAGAACATTTCAGATGAAACATTTCTGGCATTTCTGGCCTCTGTCGAGGGCAAGGCTGCAAATAGGCCAAGGACATTTTCAGCTCTTTGCCAAGAGAGAAAATTCCATTTTCAAGGGTATTTTCTACCCTAAAATTGTGTAGTCAACGTCAATCTATTTTCTCATCATTTTTCCCTATGAAGAGGTAACCCATTCTTGGTACCAATTTCTAGTTTGCCTTTAATTGTTGTGACAAAACACTCTGACCAATACCAACTTGGGGAGGAAAGGGTTTACGTACTTACCTTACATCTCTTACATAGGTAATCACTTAGGGAGCTCAGGGTAGGAACTTAGGGCAGAACCTGGGGCAGGAGCTGAAGCACAGGCCATGGAGGAGTGCTGCTTACTGGCTTGCTCCTGGCTCATGCTCAGCCTGCCTTCTTATATAACAACAATCTGGCCAGGGGTGGCACCACCCATAGTTGGCTGGGTCCTCCCACATTGCTCAACAATCAAGAAAATACCCCACAGACATGGTCACAGGCCAGTTCAATGGAGGAAATTCCCCAAATGAGGCTTCCTCTACCCAGATATGTCAGGTTGACAGCTAAAGCTATCCAGCACGGATGTAATAGACATACTCCCATCCACCATGAAAAGCCAAAACCAAAATTCCATTTCCAGAATTGTTCTTCAGATTGGCATGACACTGTCTGATGTGGTCTTCAGCTGTGTTTTTAGAACTCGTAACATGGATGAGACATTAGCAGAATTCTCAGGAATATACACATAGCATTCAACATTGATAATGACACAAGAGTTGCTCTGAGCTATTGTGAAGATATATAAAGCTGTATGGGTTTCAGAGTTAATAAATAATGACTGGAGCTGCACTGTGAAAGGAAATAAAATTTAATTCACAAAATTGTATTTTGTGTAATGTAGCAGAGATGCTATAAGATGATGTATTTATATACGGTTCTAATTTCTTTCTATGCAAAACCATCTTAATCCAGTGCTGTAGGATAACCCAAATTCTTTAAATTACTTCAGAATGCAGGTTCTACCATCTCACTTCACTGTCGCTGTCTTTTATCAGTCTCCTCCTCTGTACCAGATGTGCTGTCCTTACTTGAGCAGATTACTAAGTCTCCTGGTACCTGGTATGCAGCTATTGATCTGGCCAATGCTTTCTTCTCAATACCGGTTCATAAGGACCACCAGAAGCAATTTGCTTTCAGCTGGCAAGGCCAACAGTATACCTTTACTGTCTTACCTCAGGGGTATGTTAACTCTCCAGCGTTGTGCCATAACTTAGTTAGAAGGGATCTTGATCGCCTGACTCTTCCACAAAATATCACACTGGTCCACTATATTGATGATGTTATGTTGATTGGACCCAGTGAACAGGAGGTAGCAGCTAGTCTAGACTTGTTGGTAAAGCATATGCGCATGAGAGGATGGGAAATAAATCCAACTAAAATTCAAGGGCCATCTACCTCGGTGAAGTTTCTAGGAGTTCAGTGGTGTGGAGCATGCAGAGACATTCCTTCTAAGGTAAAGAATAAGTTGTTGCACCTGGCCCCTCCCTCCACCAAGAAAGAAGCACAACGTTTGGTGGGTCTTTTTGGATTCTGGAGGCAGCACATTCCTCATCTGGGTGTGTTACTACGACCCATATATCAGGTGACTCGGAAGGCAGCAAACTTTGAGTGGGGCTTGGAACAGGAAAAGGCTCTTCAACAGGTCCAGGCTGCAGTGCAGGCTGCTCTGCCCCTAGGGCCATATGATCCAGCAGACCCAATGGTGCTTGAGGTATCAGTGGCAGATAGAGATGCTGTCTGGAGTCTGTGGCAGGCTCCCATAGGGGAATCACAGCGGAGGCCCTTGGGATTTTGGAGCAAGGCTCTACCTTCATCTGCAAACAACTATTCTCCTTTTGAGAGACAGCTCTTAGCCTGCTATTGGGCCTTAGTGGAAACTGAACGTTTGACAATGGGCCACCAAGTCACCATGCGACCTGAGCTGCCCATCATGAGCTGGGTGTTATCTGACCCACCAGACCATAAAGTAGGACGTGCACAGCAACAGTCCATTGTCAAATGGAAGTGGTACATACGGGACAGGGCCCGGGCAGGCCCTGAGGGCACAAGCAAGCTACATGAAGAAGTTGCCCAAATGCCTATGGTTCCCACTCCTGTTACAATGTCTCCTGGGCTTAAGCATGCACCTATGGCTTCATGGGGTTTGCCCTATGATCAGTTGACTGAGGAAGAGAAGACTAGGGCCTGGTTTACTGATGGTTCTGCACGCTATGCAGGCACCACCCAGAGGTGGACAGCTGCAGCATTACAGCCAATTTCTGAAACAACCCTAAAGGACACTGGTGAAGGAAAGTCTTCACAGTGGGCAGAACTTCGGGCAGTGCACATGGTTGTGCATTTTGCCTGGAAGGAGAAATGGCCAGAGGTTCGATTATATACTGATTCATGGGCTGTAGCCAATGGTTTGGCTGGATGGTCAGGGACTTGGAAGGAGCATGACTGGAAAATTGGTGAGAAAGACATTTGGGGAAGAAGTATGTGGATAGAGCTCTCTGAATGGTCAAAGGATGTGAAGATACTTGTGTCTCATGTAAATGCTCATCAAAAGGTGATCTCAGCAGAGGATGAGTTTAATAATCAAGTAGATCGGATGACTCGTTCTGTGGATTGTCAGCCTCTTTCTCCAGCTATCCCTGTTGTTGCTCAATGGGCCCATGAACAAAGTGGTCATGGTGGCAGAGATGGAGGTTATGCATGGGCTCAACAGCATGGACTCCCACTCACTAAGGCTGATCTGGCTACAGCTGCTGCCGAGTGCCAGATTTGCCAACAGCAGAGACCAACATTGAGCCCCCGATATGGTGCTATTCCCCGGGGTGACCAGCCAGCAACCTGGTGGCAGGTTGACTACATTGGACCACTTCCATCATGGAGGGGACAGCGTTTTGTTCTTACAGGAATAGATACTTATTCTGGTTATGGATTTGCCTTTCCTGCACGTAATGCTTCTGCCAAAACTACCATCCAGGGACTTACGGAATGCCTTATCCACCGTCATGGTATTCCTCACAGCATTGCTTCTGACCAAGGAACTCACTTCACAGCCAAAGAAGTGCGACTGTGGGCCCATGGTCATGGTATCCACTGGTCTTACCATGTTCCCCACCACCCAGAAGCAGCTGGCTTGATAGAACGATGGAATGGCCTCTTGAAGACACAGTTACAGCGCCAATTAGGTAGCAATACCCTGGAGGGCTGGGGCAAGGTTCTCCAGCAAGCAGTATATGCTTTGAATCAGCGTCCACTATATGGTACTGTTTCTCCTATAGCCAGAATTCATGGGTCCAGGAACCAAGGGGTGGAAGTGGGAATGATTCCACTCACTATCACCCCTAGTGACCCAGTAGGAAAATTTTTGCTTCCTGTACCCACGACCTTGCGTTCTGCTGGTCTAGATGTTTTGGCTCCAATGGGGGGAGTGCTTTTGCCAGGAGATACAGCAAACGTTCTATTGAACTGGAAGCTAAGACTTCCCCCTGGCCACTTCGGGCTTCTACTGCCTTTAAGCCAACAGGCTAAGGAAGGAATAACAGTAGTAGGAGGAGTGATTGATCCAGACTACCATGGGGAAATTGGACTTTTTCTCCACAATGGGGGCAAGGAAGATTATGTCTGGAAGGCAGGAGATGCTGTAGGGCGCCTTCTGGTGCTACCATGTCCTATGATTAAGGTCAATGGGAAACTCCAACAACCCAAACCAGACAGGACAATAAATGGCCCAGACCCTTCAGGGATGAAGGTATGGGTCACTCCTCCAGGGAAAGAGCCAAGACCTGCAGAGGTGCTTGCTGATGGCGGAGGAAATACAGAATGGGTAGTAGAAGAAGGTAGTCATAAATATCAGCTGAAGCCACGGGACCAGTTGCAGAAACGTGGATTATAATAGATATTAACCTTCGTCCTATTTGGTTAAGAATGTGCTTGTTTATATATGTATATATATATATGTATATATGTATGTATATTAAGTGGATACTTGTGTTCCCTTTTGAATGTGCAACTGAGATATGTGTTAAGTGTTGTCATATTTAGGTTATTAGATACTGAAGGACTAAGTTCTTCTCAAGGACATTACCACCTACTCTAAGATATAATGCTTTGCTATTGCACATGAGATACTTATAACATGTTAGGTGGAATTATGACCCTGCCATCGTTTGCAATTGACATTTAAGCAGAGGCTATTTATTGGTTGTCAAGTTGACAAGGGGTGGACATGTGATGGTTAATCCTGGGTGTCAACTTGATTGGACTAAGGAACAAATAAGAGAAAAGGGTCTTCTGATTGGACCACCTCAACCCGGATGGCCCACCCCAAATGTGGGCATTACCTTCTGCCAGCAGGCAGTATAAAAGGCCACGGCAGAAGGAGCTGGTCCCTTTTTCTCCTGCGGCTTGCCTCTCTCATCTGGTGAGTTTGTCTTGCTGCTGTGATCAACCTTTCAGATCCCAGCGTGTACTGAGACCGGCAGATCTCCTGGAATCCATTCGGGCCTTCAGCACTAGATTGGGACTACTGAGACATCCAGCCTTGCGGACTGAGCAGTTCCCTGGATTCTCTCGGCCTTTCCAGTGTGGTGCAGCTACTGTTGGACTCCTTGAACTCTGTCACGTGAGTAAATCAATAAATTGTATATAGCTATATATATATTCGTCCTGTTACTTCTGTTTCTTTAGAGAACCCTGACTAATACAATGATCAACCTTAATCAAAGTTAAAGTCTCAACCAAAATCCTAGAGAAATGACTTCAATGAACAGCAAACTTACCAGTCTTGTTTTTACCAGCCTTTTAAATACCAGAAATTCGCTAAAATTTAGTTCTCAGTGGGTAATAGATATTACTTGCATAATGAATTAATGAATCCATAAAAGTGACTAGGCGACGGGTGTTTGTTTTTTAATTGGAATGAGGTTAAGGCAAAAGAGTGAGGTCAGAAAGGCTGTATGAAAAGGCTTCAATATTAGCTTGATGGCAAGGAGCAAGGCCAGAAACTCCTAGCTAAGGATGACTGGAGCCAATTCCAATTGGCTGGAGCCACTGTCCCAGAGTTTCTCATGGTGACCTGTGGCTTTTACATTAAAGCCCAGGCTCATGAGTGGAGATTTAAGATGCTAATGAAACATGCAATGCATGAAGTATGAAGAACGAGGGAACTAGACATAACATGGACGTGAAATCTGTGCTCTGCAAGTAAGTCCAAAAGCTTGTTCTGTGCGACATAAGAGGCCCACCATTTCTGCAGCAAGATTGTTGAAGACCAAACTTCCTTTTCACTCTGGCCCCTTCCTCCTCTGGAAGTGCATCTTTTCCTAATGAGCTTGGTGCTTCTGTTACTGTCTACACATCTCTGTCCAGTTCCTTGTTCTGGGACACTGGAACCCTCTGGAGGTATCATCCAAACCCTGACACCTACAGATTCCAGTTGGTAGACCCAACAGAATATTAAATTTTATGTCTCTAATTTTTCTAATGATTGCCCAAGGGTACCCAGTCCAAATTGTGAAACATATGTTGGGCAACCCTCTCCCCCACTTGAGGAATCCTCTGAAAGGATAATCTGGTCATGAGGCAAGGTTAGGTCATGAGCCAGATGGAAGAAAATGCTCTCACATCAAAGCATGTATTGTAAAATCATACACACCCACATACACTACTCCCTGGTAAGGAGTAATAACCTCAAAGGAGTAAGAAAGGTTTTCCTTGACACTCTCTCTAACAGGCATGCCTTCACAAGCAGCCCCTTCCTTCCTTCCTTCTTTCCCTCCTTCCTCTCCCTCCCTCCCTCCCTTCCTCCTTCCTTCCTTTACCTCCTTTTTCCACTGACCCCAAAGAGTCTCATGAGGACAGCAGGCTTAGGCATGGAACAGGGAGGGGATATCTGCCTGCTTATTGTTGTTCAGATGCCAAGGATCCAGGTCACAGCCTCTGAGCACCGCAGCTCAAGGAGACCCAGATGTGTAGGTGGCCATGAAGATGGCACTGTGCAGTGGCAGTGGTGCCACAGCCCTCAGTCTAGGGCAGATGTGGCCACTGGCTGTGCCACGCACCACCTTCCCCCAGAGATCCCCTGTGCCATGGAGACTCACTCACCTCTTACTCTCTCCCTAACTTCGCTCCAATCTTCCCCCCAGTCAATCTTTTTGTGTCACTTTTCAGTACTTACCTTCAGTTCCTTATGTCCTTCCTGATCACTTACTATAAGCTCTTCCACCCTTAAGAGTATGGATTGAGTCTCTCAGGTAGGAAGACACTTCCTTGAACGTAAGGTTCAGGAAAAATCAAATAAGCTGACCATTTGTGCTTTTAACTTGTTTGGAAGTCTGAAAAGACCAGAGCCATTCATGCAGGGAAGCCTATTTATTCTCTGAACCTAGATGCCTGGACATTTTTAGACCTTTGTGAATGGGAAACCTAGTTACACCACAGTAAAAAAAAAAATGGTCTTAACGATGCTTATAGAAGAGACGTAGATCTCATTTGTTTGGTAGGAAGACAGCACAAGTAATCAGTTCAAATCCCAGCCCAGCATGAGTAAGACCAGAAGGGTTATGGCCTCAAGCCAGTGTTTCTAAGCACCCTATAGACTACACTCAGTTCTCCAGAGATGCCTAGAAAGCATGACAGAATTGGGTGATGCCCCAAGCCATCAGGTCTTCCTGAGACATTTTTTGTTTTTTTTCTAAGGACTTCTTGAGAGTGATATGTTATACACTTCAAAGAGCCTCAATTTCTTATACCTCCCCTAAAGAAATTCAGTTCTCTTGGACTCCCTGCTATAGTATAGTAATCAAGAATTGGAAAATGGGAGCTGGAGAGATGGCTCAGCAGTTAAGAGCACAGGCTGCTCTTGCAGAAGACCTGGGTTCAGTTCCCAGCACCCACATGGCAGCTAACAACCATCCATTATTCTAATTACAGAGGATCCAATGCCCTCTTCTGACCTCCTCAGGCATTGTATGGCATGGGTACATGCAGGCAAAACAATCAGACACATAAAATAAAAATAAAACAAATACTTTTTAAAAAAAATTTTTTTTTATTTATTTCCGTATGTGTATGAATGTACTTTCTGCATGCAAGCCTGTGTACCTGTGTCGTGCAATGCTGCGGAGGTCAGAAGAGGGTGTCGGGTTCCCCTGGAACTGGAGTTCTCCTGGAATTGGAGTTTCAGACGGTTCTCGGCTGCCATGTGGATCCTAGGGATCGAACCCGGGTCCTCTGTAAGAGCGGTCAGTGCTCTTAACCGCTAGGCCGTCTCTCCAGCCCATAAAACAAATACTTTTCAAAAAAAGAATTAGCATATATTTTATCCTGAAAAAAAAACACTATGTTTTACAATAACACCATCACATCCCAATACTGGCTAGGTGACAGGAGGTCTGGCCAAAGGATGGAAGGACCTGTACTTGGTCTTGACTGCTCACACCCCTGAGGAAAAAGCAGGATCCCAGAGGAAGTGAGGATACATGCAAATGGATTATTTTCTCAGAATCCCATTTACTATCTGCAGTGAGCACAGACGGCCTCAGAACAGAAACTCACTGTTTGGGATTACAACACCCGAACAGGGACCCATAAATGTAGGGTGTTGAAAGAGAGCCTCCTCAGAGAAGTAAGATCAAAGAGGTTATACAAGAAAGAGGGAAATCCTGCCCTATTTCTCAACAGGGTGGTTGAGGCCATAAAAAAAATCAAGGTTCTCTCAGCTGGCTCCCTTCGGCATTTATTTCTTAATGAGGAGAGAGAAGTCTGCAAGCGAGTTTCACCTCTCATTGATTTTTTTTATCATTCACTAGGGTATTTTTTACATCTCAAAATACACACATGTAAATTTTCTACACATTGTTTTTACTGAATGCATTCTATTTTTAATTTTTTAAACCACACTTTATGTATAACAATATAATTTTCATATTAAATAACTATAATAGAATGATTTGATATAGTTTTAAACAGAAGAATAAAGGGGGGATTTTTCTCTTTATTTTGGATTTTCTTATTTAATGTAACTATCATATGTGAGAAACATTGGCTCCTAATTTGTCACTCCGCTAAGTGGAATAGCCTGAGAATCACGGGATAGTTGAGAGAAAAATCAGTGACGTAATATTAATGCCTAGCAATGGGCCCTTCTTCGTGTTCTCTTAGTGCTACACTGTGAAATGAAAAATTACCCAATTCTCCTTCTAAGTCTAACATGGGGTTTTATATACATTTCCACCTGTTGTCACACTTTCCTGAAATATTATTATGTAACAGCTTTATTAACATCCTTATCTCCTACAAATTGCAATTAAATTTTCCGTGAAATGAAATATAATTCTGTGAGGAATAAGCTATTTTTCTCTCAATAAACTTCCACACACAAAGTGCAGCACTGGTTGATTTGTAGCAGGCATCCATAAATATTTTTTTATACCAGAAAAGAAAGGAGAGCTAGAGGAAGTCTAGGTAAAGAGGTGGAAATACCTAGGGAAAGTAGGACATCCTTTTTACAAGGGCTCACCCACTGCACAGCATATGGGTTTTGCAGTGATATTCTCAGGCAAGCATATGATGTACTTTGATCTGATTCACCTCCCATTGCCATCTCCTGTCCTCCCTTCCTGCTTCTGCTTCTTTCCAAATAGTCTTTGTGAAGTTTGATTTAAAATTAAATTCTTATTGGGGCTGGAGAGATGACTCAGCTGTTAAAAGCGCAGACCTTTGCAGAGGACCCAGGTTCAATTTCCAGCATTCACATGGTGGATAAGAACCATCTTTAAGCTGGGCATGGTGGGGCATGCCTTTAATCCTACCACTCCCCTCGGGAGGCAGAGGCAGGCAGATCTCTGTGAGTTCAAGGCCAGCCTGGTTTGCAGAACGAGTTCTAGGCCAGCTGGGACTAAAAGGGAGACCCTGTCTCAAAAAGACCAAAATAAATAAATAATAAAGTCTTATTAATTTATTTATTTATATTTATTTCACTTAGCATGATGACCTCCAATTCCATCTACTTTCTTTTTGTTGTTGTTTGTTTTTTTTTGTTTTGTTTTTTTTTTTCACATAAATTTATTTTTATTTTTTTAACAAATCTAGACCCGTGTTCCCACCCATTCCTCCACCCCGCCAGAGCTCATGCATTCTGCCAAACATGCTTTTCATCTCTTTTTCAGTCTTTCTCAATATTCTCCATGAGGAAGTTGACTGTTTTGAGCAGAAGTTCACTGTTTCAGTCAGTTCTTTGATGCAGTCCTTTCTGTTGTTGTTGTTGTTGTTGTTGTTGTTGATTCCAATATGCATCACACCCAACTGCTTTGGACAAAAGCTCAGGGGGCCCGACACAAGAAATACTTACAACTAAGTAAAAATGACATAATTTCATTCTTCTTATGGCAGAATAGTATTTAGATAGATAGATACATATACATAGATACATAGATGATAGAAGATAGACTGTAGGTAGATAGATGATAGATGATAGATAATACACAGATGATAGATAGATACATAGATACATAGATGATAGAAGAAAGATTATAGGTAGATAGATAATAGATGATAGATAATAGATAGATAAATAGATAATAGATATATGATAGATAATATAGATAGATTAGATGATAGATAGATAGATAGATGATAGATGATATAGATAGATAGATATAGATAGATAGATAGATAGATAGATAGATAGATAGATAGATCTGCTGGTAGACATCTAGACTGGCTCCACATCAAGAGTCCTATGAATGGGACTTCAATAAACATGGATGTGAAAGTATCTTTGTAGTATACTGACTTAGATTCCTTTGGGTACCTATCCATGAGTGGCGTGGATGAGTCATATCGTAGCTGCAGTTCTAGTTTTTTGAGGAATCTTCATGCTAATCCATAGCAGCTCTACTGATTTACATTCTTACCATCAGTGTGTAAGGATTCAGTATTTACCATATCTTTACAGCGTTAGTTGTGATTTGCTTTCTTCACTATAGTAAGATGGGATCTCAATGCAATTTTGATTTGCATTCCCTGATGGCTAAAGAACATTCATTCATGTATTAATTGGGCATTTGTAACTTTTCTTTTTTCTTCTTTTTGAAACAGGGTGTCTCTGTAGCTCCAGGTGGCCTGGAACTCACTATGTAAACCAGGCTGGCCTTGAACTCACAGAGATCTCCTGCCTCTGCCTTCTTCTCAAGTGCTGGGATTAAATGTGTCTGCCACCACACCTGGCCTATAATTTTCTTTTGAGAATTGTCTGTGTCTGTGTGCTACATTTCTTCATTTGTGTATTTAGTATTTGTGGTAGTTAATTTTTTTTAATTCTTTATATATTCTAGATATTAACCCCCATTAGAATACCTAACAAAAAATTTCCCCCTCTGGGCACAGTGGCACATGCCTTTAATTCCAACACTTGGGAGGCAAAGGCAGGCAGATCTCTGTGAATTCAAGGCCAGACTGGTCTACATAGCAAGCTCCAGGCCAGCTGGAACTAAAGAGAGATGCTGTCTCAAAAAAAAAAAAAAAAAATCTCCCGTTAAATATGTGAGTTTTATATACTGAGCAATTCTCCAGTTCCCTATGGACCCCAATTTGGTATCTTTCATTGTAATTCAATTCTAATACATACTACCTGTTTTTGTTAAGCACAGATCCCACACCTCAGTCCCAGGAGATTGCCTCCCACTTCAGATGCCAATTGTGAGGAGCAAGCTGACTCCATTTTAGCTTGGTCAGCTCCATCTTGGCCTAGAGTTCACCCCAGAGTTTTAAAAAAGGACAAACAAAGGCATGGCATAGATAAATCAATCCTTTATTAGTAGAGTGTTTTAACTTCTGCCAAAAAGCATACAATTAAATGCTTTATGAGAACGAAAGGTCCAAACCAGGTAAAACAATAGAACAAAGAGTCCAGAGCAGGTGAATACACATAATAAAAAACTGATTGATCTGTAACCAAGATCCTATCCATCAGAGGAGGAGATACCATGACTATGATGGAAACCCCTAACTGGAAATAAAAGCTAAGGGAAATTGGGTCTCGAGGCCGCTGCCCTCCGGTCCCATGGGAGTGTGCTCGGCCCGACGAGTCATCTGCTCTATCTATTCTGTCTGAGTTGTTGGTTGTTGTAGCTTCTTTTCTGCTTGCTTGTAAGTAACCCTCGATTAAACTTATATCTACAACTATTTGTAGCCCCCTGGCACCTTTCTTGCATGAGTGTGGCGGATTGAGCCTAACACCAATCACAACTCATAAGATCATCAGATTGCCCACTCCTCTGTCTGACTTAGCTACAAATCAGTAGTCTCTATAACCTTTCTTCAGATTTGATAATTTTCTATGCTACTCAAAGAACTCAGAGAACCACTTGCAGTCCATTATGAAGGATATTAAAATGATAGAAACATAAACAACTAGATGAAAGGATGCAGGGCAAGGTCTAGACATCTCCTGAGAATAGGAGCTTCTGTCCTTGTTGAATTCGATTTTTTGCTCAGTACATGGATGAGTTTTCCAACCTGGAAGGCCTACGAATGCCAAAATTGATGGATATATTTCTGACACATTATCACATAAGCATGATAGAACAGTAACTGGATTTTCTATTCACAGCAGGGTTTCTGATGACCACCTATCATGATGAAACTATCAGGAGCCCACCTAGATCTGCCACGGTAGAGCGAAAATTCTCCTTCACCCTAGAAACACTTAAGAAATTGTAAGGCAGGGCTGGAGAGATGGCAGTTAAGAGCGCCGACTGCTCTTGCAGAGGACCTGGGTTCGATTCCCAGCACCCACATGACGTCTAAGAACCATCTTTAACTCCAGTTCCAGGGGAATCCGACGCCCTCTTCTGATCTTTGTGGCATTGCATGACACGGGTGCACCAACCTACATGCAGACAGTACACTCATACACATAAAAAATAATAAATAGGGCTGGAGAGATGGCCTAGTGGTTAAGAGCACCAACCGCTCTTACAGAGAACCCAGGTTCGATCACCAGCACCCACATGGTGGCCGAGAACCGTCTGAAACTCCAATTCCAGGAGAACTCCAGTTCCAGGGGAATCTGACACTCTCTTCTGACCTCCGCGGCATTGCACGACATGGGTGCACAAACTTGCATGCAGTACATTCATACACATACAGAAATAAATAAAATTTTTAAAAAAGAACAAAAAAATTTTTTAATAATAATAAATAATAAATTAAAAAAAAAAAGAAATTGTAGGGGTCAGGAGCTCTGTTGGGAACCAGAAGCACAGACCAAATAAGTATCTTCTATCGTGTTGGAGAGCACAGCTTTTAGATACTGAGAATCCACCACCAGGATCCACCCATTCTTTCCAGGTTTAAGTTGCAAAATTAAGGAGGAATGGGAGAGTCAATCATCTCTTCCCTAACTAGATTTCATGTAGTGGATTGCAATCCTATAAGGAATTGTTTCAATTTATGTTGTGCTGGTCTTTATTGTTTTAACTACAAGTAAGGGGAATTTTAAGATGAGTACAAGAGACCTTATTTATTCATGAGAAATTTTAGGGCTCTAAGCTTGGGGGATTTAAGCAAGACATCTATTCCCATGGCTAAAGCAAGGAGTGCCTCATTTTCCTATTTCATATGTGGTAACTTTCACTACAACATAGAAAGCTTGAGATTTAAACTATCAGGACCCTATTGGGATTCTTGTTGTTCAAGTTAGCTTTTCTGTTACTGTGATAAAAACACTCAGACTAAAATCAAGTTGGAGGCAAAAGGGTTTTTTGATTTACAAAATCCAATCAAGGTCATCATTGAGGGAAGCCAGGGACTAAGGATAGGAACTCAGGACAGGAACCTGGAGGCAGGAGCTGAAGCAGAGACCACGGGGTTGGCTGTTTACTAACTCACTCCTCTAGCTCTTGCTCAGCCTTTTTTTTTTTTAATTTATTTTTTGTGTGTATGAGTGTACTGTCTGCATGTAGGTCTGTGCACCCATATCGTACAATGCCACGGAGGTCAGAAGAGGGTGTCGGATTCCCCCTGGAACTGGAGTTAAAGACGGCCCTCAGCCACCATGTGGGTGCTGGGGATCGAACCTGGGTCCTCTGCAAGAGCAGTCAGCACTCTTAACTGTTAGGCCATCTCTCCAGCCCTTAGCCTGCTTTCTTATACAAGCCATGACCACCTGCTCAGGGATGGCACCACTCTTTCCCAGAGTCTCAGTATCACCAGGTCTTCCCCATAGCAGTGGTTGCTCTGTAAAGTTTAAGAACCCTTGCAAATTCAGCTTCCTTTCTGTCAAGGCATGAATAAGCTACAGGAGAGCGTTCCACCACCACAGACAAGCTACTTCAGCCATCAACCCCTCCCACTAGGAAACAGTGACACAGAATATCCTTCCTCTCTTAATTTGTTTCTGTCAGGAATTTTTGTCACCAGGAAGAGAAAAGTAACTAATACCATTTTAAACAAAGTATCAGTCTTCTGAGCTTGCTAGAGAATGGAAGCATCACCCAGGTGCACTATACAAGGAACAGTCACAGCCTGAGTCATTTCCCCCTTAAAGTTGCTGTGAATTGTGGCTTGCACATATCCATCTACGGGTCTCATGTTGACTAGTGTGGAATCCATGACAGAGGCTTCATAGGACTCTGCAAATGCAACCGTAAGCAGCTTAGCTCCAAGGGTAAGGTAGCCTTCAGTCACCAACATACTCAAAACCTATGTGGCAGTTTGAAGGAGAAATGTCTCCCATAGACTTACTGTCCCTGATTCGTGGCACTGTTTGGGGGGGAGGGGTGTTATGGAGCTTTTAGGACATAAAGATTTGCTGGAGGATGTATGGCCCTGGGGGTGAGATTTGAGAGTTTATAGTCTAACTCCACTTCCTGGTCTACATAGTTATTACCAGGCCAGTTGGGACTACAGGGAGACACTGTCTCCAAAAGAGAAGAGGAAGAGGAAAAGGAGAGAAGAGGAGAGGAGAGGAGAGGAGAGGAGAGGAGAGGAGAGGAGAGGAGAGGAGAGGAGAAGAGAGGAGAGGAGAAGAGAAGAAAAGGAAAGAAAAATTAAATATTTTTTGGTCTTTTTGAGACAGGGTCTCCCTGTAACAAATTAAATATTTTTTAAAGAGCTTTGTGAGCTGGAGAGGTGGTACTGTTGTTAACAGTGCTTGGTACTCTTCCAGAGGACCAGGGTTAAGTTCCTAGCACCCAGGTTGGGCAGCTCACAGTCGCCTATGATTCTAGTACCAGGGTATCTGATACCATTTTGGGCTGTACAGGCACCCACACATATGTAGCATACACACATAGAGACATATGTACCCATATTTTTAACTGCTTTGAGATCCCATCTTACTCTAGTCAGAATGACTATCATCAAGAAACAACAGACAAATGCAGGAGAGGATGTGAGGAGAAAGGAACTTATTCACTGATGTAGGATTGTAAACAGATACAGACACCATGGAAATCCATATGCAGATTCCTCAGAAAACTAAAAGTAAGACCAGCTGTACCACTCCTGGTTATATATCCAAAGATTTGTAACTCCACATACAGTAGTGACGCCAGTGCAACCATGCTCATTGCAGCCAAGTCCTGGAAACAGACTTGGCCATCAGTGGATGAATAGATAAAGAAAATGTGAGATTTATAAACAGGGTTTTTTCAGCCACAAAGAAGTATCATTTTATAGGAATATACATATAACTGGATGTCATTATGTTAACCAAAATAAGCCAGACTCACAAAGACAAATATCTTACTTTTTCATATGTGTAATCTATGTATTTCTTAAAAAAAAAAAACATGAAGGGGAGCAAGCCAGTAAACAGCATTCCTCCATGGCTTGTGCTTCAGCTCCTGCCTCCAGGTTCCTGCCTTGGGCTCCCTAAGTGATGAACTGACCCAGGAGATGCACCAAGTATAGATGAAAAAGTAGATCTTCATTTTATTGCATTAGTCCATGTAGATGGGTATCTCTATGAATAACATGGGTGGAAACCATTTCCAATTAACCACGGGAAAACTAGTGATGAGACATTGTTAGAGGATGCCATAGAAGTTTGCAAGAAGTTTATGGAACGTGACCCTGATGAATTAAAATTTAATGCAATTGCCCTTTCTGCAGCATAGCTTGTGGATAATGAAAACACCAAATACTGTATTATTTGCAACAAGGTTACATTTCTGATACCATACACTAATTCAAAATTTTTGATATTTTCATTAACTTGAATGATTAAACTTAATGTAAATAAACTTTTACTTAACCTGTAAAAAATAAAAAAAGAAGAGAAAAAAAACCATGAAGGTAGGAGGATGGCTATTTGGGAACCAGAAGGGGACCAGCAAGAGATGGGAGACAAAAAGGTAATGCAGGGCAAATATGATCAAAGTATAATATGCACATATATGAAAATCTCATAATGAAACCCATTATTTTTATAATATGAATTTACTAATAAAATGTGAGAGTAAAAACCAAAGGGTAATTTATCCTCATAGAACACTGCCTATAAAGGAGCTAGGACTTCATCTTAGGGCCTTAGTAAACCATTGCATTCACCACGAAGCTAGCTGGTTCTAGATCGTGTTGGCATATGATACAAAAAGTGGATCCCTGCCAGGCGTGGTGGCACCCGCCTTTAATCCTAGCACTCAGGAGCTAGAGGCAGGTGGATCTTTGTGAGTTCAAGGCCAGCCTGGTCTACAGAGTGAGTTCCAGGCCAGCCGGGGCTACAGGAAGACCCTGTCTCGAAAAGAACAACAACAACAAAAGTGGATCCAAAGAGCATGAGTTCAATCTGTGTCCATTCCCGAGAGGAATCCCTCATCTGAGACAATGTTGTATGAAAATCCACGTGTAGAGCAGACGTTCTGTAATCCCCAGCAGTGCTTGCTAAAAGTCTTGAGGCTGGAAAGGCAAGCTCGAGCCTGAATGGGGACCATTCCCGAGGCAGGCGAATCATTGACCTTTCTAAGATGCAAGAGATGCAATGCAGCTGATTGGCCATAAAATGGTCATGTGATCTCCTTGATGAAGAATGACATATGGGCACTTAAAACTTGCAAGGAGGTCAGACATGGCAGCTCACACCTATAATCCCAATTTAGGACAGTGGTTTATGCATACCCACAAATCTTCTGGAAGGATACAGAGAATAATGAGTTTTTTGCTAAAAGAAAAGAACTATTTGGTGTAAAACTGAAAGAAACATTATTGGAAACAAAGAACTATAGTTTAATTGTGTGAATTCCTGGACTTTGCTTTGCACTTGATAGATGACCTAAATACCCTGGTGCTTGGTGTAATTAGATTTTCTCACCTATAATATTGATTAATGACACTGCTGCCTTCACAGGGATCCAGTTAAGTTTAACTGTGTATATTAGGGGTACACTATCTACTCTTTTTTGGTCTTTTTTTTTTTTTTTTTTTTTTTGAGGAACAGGTTCTCCCTTTAGTCCCAGCTGGCCTGGAGCTCACAATGTAGACCAGGCTAGCCTTGAACTCACAGAGATCCGCCTGCCTCTGCCCTCCTACTTTTGGAACTAAAGGCGTGCATCACCACACCCCGGCCTAACACTGTTCTTACCTGCCATGTCCTCTGCAAGAGGAGTCAGTGCTCTTAACCACTAAGCAATCTCTCCAGCCCATATACTAACTATTCTTATCTTGCATTAAAGAATATACAGGTGAGGGGGCTGGAGAGATAGCCTAGCGGTTAAGAGCTCCGACTGCTCTTGCAGAGGACCCGGGTTCGATCCCCAGCACCCACATGGCGGCTGAGAACCGTCTTTAACTCCAGTTCCAGAGGAATCCTAGACCCTCTTCTGACCTCCGCGGCATTGCACGACACGGGTGCACAAACCCACATGCAAACAGTACACTCATACACATACAAAAATAAATAAAATTTTAAAAAAAGAATATACAGGTGAATAATGACTACTTAATTCAGTGTTGGAATTACCTTTGCAGCGAAAGATAAACAGAATCAGAGAAGGGCACTAGGGGATTTCAACTGAATTTGCAAATGCTTTATGTCTTAATTTTGTGTAGATATATGGTCATTCATTATATTATTCGTCATAGAAAACCTCAAAAATATGTTGAACATTCTATACTTTTGAGAGCTAAAGGAGAAATGGAATGGATAAATAACTTCACTCAAGGGATTTCTCTTGAAAGATGGCTTTCTCCTGTTTCTATGTTATGTGGCTACAGGGAGCAGGGTGTGGGAGCCCCATGGAGGAATGGAGAACTATTGGCCTTAAAGAAAATAGGCAACAGGGAAGGAAAAGTTGCAGTAAGGTGAGGTCAATAAAAAGTCTTCAATCTACCACAGCAGTTGAAGGGAGAGTGGTAAACTGATGTAGTGACACTGGAATGCAGACAAAAGCATGGAATCAGAAGTCACCAAAGAAGTCCAACAATCAGAGCAGAGAGTTATCCTTTAAAAAGTAGGAGTGGGGGCTGGAGAGATGGCCTAGCGGTTAAGAGCGCTGACCGCTCTTACAGAGGACCCGGGTTCGATCCCCAGCACCCACATGGCGGCTAAGAACTGTCTGAAACTCCAATTCCAGGAGAACTCCAGTTCCAGGGGAATCTGATACCCTCTTCTGACCTCCGCGGCGTTGCACGACACGGGTGCACAAAATTGCATGCAGACAGACATTCGTACACATACAGAAATAAATAAAATTAATTTAAAAAATTAAAAAAAAAGTAGGAGTAAGATTAAATAAAATTAAGGAAAAATAATAGACAAAGTTTAAAACAAAAATATTGGGATGGATAAAGTTATAAAATGAAAAATTGGGCCAGGGAAATTATTCTTATGATAAAAATCAATACTGAAGCAAGTTCAGTTGGAGGAGAGACTGTCTCATTCATGCAGTTTTCATTCTTTATTATCCGTCAACACAGTGAATACCTAAAGAAATATCTGACAACTGGTAAGCATCTGTAGACTGGGTGCCAAGATTGGGAAATCATGGTCTAGAATTTTCAATGTCTAGAATCAGATTATTAGTTAACTACATGGTTATTATAATCTGCAAATCTAGTTTATTGCATTAAATCACTTGAGCTAGTCTTCCATTCTGGTTCATTTGATTCTTTTCTAAATAACCTGTTTACTTTTATTCCTTTTCTTGTGGTTGTTCCTCCTTTGATACCTTTCATCAATCCTTTGCATTTCTAACTTTTTCTCTTGTCTCATAATTGTAGCATTCTTCTTCATCATTCTTCCCCAAAATCATAGAGTCTGAAGCAAAAAACCTTATTTGAGCTCTTGCTAAAATTAACCTATAATTCTTTAGGAAATTTGGTCTCTTTACCCAGAAAGGAGCAAGAAAAACAGTCTAAAAGCTATGTGAAGGGCCAAACAACGTCATGAACAGAATTTGCAAGCTATAAACACAAGATTCATTTTAGAATAGGGTATTGTTTTTCTTTCTTTTTTCTTCATTATCACTTAGTTGCCTTTATCGTTTACTGAGCCCTCCTCTCCTCAAGTTTCCCCCCTTTCTTGTCTTTTCTCCCTCATTCCATTCCTTTCTTCTCCTCCATCTCTCCCATGCTTTTCTGTTTCTCTCTGTCCCTCCTCCTCTCTCCTTGATTGGTGAATAGTGGCTGAGTCACCCTGGGATGTGAGGAAACCCAGTGCTCAGTCTAGTTTGTGAGCAGAAGAGGCAGAAGAGCTCTCTCTCCAGAACCTGATAGAAGCAAAGATGCAGCAAGCTAACCTCTCCACAGAAACACCCGGCAGAGTAAGTCAAGGCTTGCTCTTGAAATGTAGTCTTGTTGATGGTCATAATTATTAGTAGGTATACTTTACCAATGAAGGCTCTGTTGAGAATGCGTGATTAACACAAAGGATGTATGCATGATCATTTATAACTAAATTCTTATGGAATTCAACAAAAATCATTCTAAAATAAGAACTATTATTACTTTAAAAAACAACTTACTGCATTCCGTAAAGTTAAAAAATTTTATAATGCTTAAATGATCTTTGAAATACTTATTAAGAAAAATAAATAAATAAATACCAAAGCTTGAACTCTATAGAGATTTACAAATGAAAGTGAATAGATGAATAAAGGTTATATGACAAGTTATAATGGGAGAATAAAATGTTCCATGTTATGTTTTACCAGAAAGAACTTGACTAAAGAAATAAAATTAATACTGTTTCTTGTTTTATTTCCAAGATAATATTAATCTTTTCTTGTACTATTCTTTGCATGAGAGATTCTAATCTTCTCTGAGTAAATTATTAATATTAGAAATTATTCAAAATTTTAATTGTGTTCTATAAGCCAATATTAATATCTCGTGATGTTTTAAATACAGAGGAGACATCAACTAAGAATACCAGATACCTGCGGTTAAAAAATATTGAAGACTTGAGAGATGGCTCAGTGGTTAAGAGCACTGACTGCTCTTAAAGAAAACCTGGGTTTGGTACCTAGCACTCACACTACATGGCTAACAATTGTCCATAACTCCAGGTCCAGGGCCTCTAACATCCTCTTCTGGTCTCCTTGGGCATTGCATGACATGGGTACACTTACATACACACAGGCAAAACATTCATACACATAAAATTGAAATAAATAAATAAACTCAAGGCTATATAATCCACATGTGTATAAATATATATACACATATAGATGTATATGTGAACTTGTCTCCCATTATCCTTTATTTTAACAGATATATGTAAAAAACATACATGTGATTACATCTAATGAATAAAGTCAATTGTTTTCATCTAAAAGAGATACAAGCAGAATAACCAGTCAGTATAGAAGATGTAACTTTAACTCTGGGTCTGGTTAATTAGCTCACTAGCAATTATGCCCAATTCATCACTTCCTCTTTATATGCACATAGGTCATCAAGTGTCGGGCAGCTATTGCCTGGACAGCAAATGCCCCACTGTCCATTGAAGAAGTTGATGTTGATCCACCAAAGGCCCATGAGGTTCGAATTAAGGTAAATATAAATGAGAGTATTAGAAGTCATAGATGCATATATGTTTGTTTACAATGATTTTATAATTTAGGAAATTGATGGCATTTTATCCAGGTGTGGTGGCTCATGCCTTTAATCCCAGCACTGGGGAGGCAGAGGCAGGTGAATCTCTGTGAGTTCAAGGCCAGCCTGGTCTACATAGCGAGTTCCAGGCCAGCTGGGACTAAAGGGAGACCCTGTCTCAAGAAGACCAAAAAATAATAATAATAACTATGACTGTCTATGATTTATAACAGATTGATGTTACCATGCATAATGATGAAATCACTGTATTTTGTTAAAATATCACAAACATGGGCTGGAGAGATGGTTCGGTGGTTAAGAGCACTGACTGGGCTTGCAGAAGACCTGGGTTCAAATCCCAGCACCCACTTGGCCTCTGACAACCATCAGTAACTCCAGTTCCAGGGGATCCAAGGCCTCTTCTGTCCTCTGCTGGCATTGCACAACACAGGTGCACTTGCAAACATGCTGGCAATACACTTATGCACAAAAATTAATTAATCAATTAATTAAATTATCACAAATATAAGTAAATATTGAACTGTAGGTAACATTTTAATTACACTATTGTTTTTTTAACTTTGAAAGCAATGCAAGGAGATGGTTCATCAGGTAAAGTGCTTGCTATGCAAGCCTGAACCTGAGTGCAGATCCCCAGAGTCCTCATAAAAGATATTTGTAACTGGGAGTTGGAGACAGGAGGATCCCCCAGACTTGCTGGTCAACCTATATAGCCAAAGCAACACACTTCCATTTCAGTGAGAGACTTTGTCTCAAAATAATAATAATTAATAATAATAATAATAATAATGTGGAGAAGCAAAGGAGGAAAGATACCTAGACTTCATTCTCTAGCCTCCATACCACACTGGAGTAAGCATACCCTTCATATGCATGCATATACCACACACATACACAATAAATTTAAATCAACATAGACAAGTATTGATTCAGAAATCTTTTCACAATTATAGTTATTCTGATAATGTGGTTATTTGATTTCATATAGTTTGTGTTCTCCAAAACTCATGTTGAAGTTTAGTTGCTGGTGTAATGGTCTGCAGAGTAATTGCCTCTAAGAAGTAAGAAGTTCATGGGCCTTTGCCCTCATGAATGGATGGATGCTGTTAATGTAGAAAAGATTAAGAATCATGGAAGTGGGCTCCTAATAAAAGCATAAATTCTGCACCCAACCAGCTCTCTGTATTACACACATCCACCTGCTATTTGCTGTCTTATAACTGCAGGAAGACACTTGCTAGATCACAGACACCAGCCTCTTGGACTTGCCAGCTTCCACAGCTGTGAGCCAAATAAACTTTATAGTTTAAAAATTACACCATGTATGCTATTTTGTTATAGCAGTAGAAAAGAGAGTAAGATAATAGGCCCTTGCTCCAGTGGGAATGACTAAGATGCCCAAGTTCCCTGTCCCACACAGGTCCAATCAGACTCTCCACTCTGGGTATGACAGATCTATAATACAAGGGCTGAATCACCCACTTTCCTCCCCATTCTCATTTTATTACATCATAATTGTGTGTGTGTGTGTGTGTGTGTGTGTGTGTGTGTGTGTGTGTGTATAGAGTTCACAGAGGCCTACAGAGGGTGTCAGATCCCCTGGAGCTGGATTTACAGATGGTTGTGAGGCACTCAACATGCATGCTGGGAACTGAACTCAGGTCCTCTGTAAAAACAGCAAGTACTCTTAACCCTCAATCCATTCTCTTGAGAAAGCCATTAAGCAGTTCATGAAGGTGGTGCACCCAATTACCTCCTATGGCCTCACCTATCAGAAATATCACCAGCTCTCAATACTGCTGTTTGAGGACCAAGATTCCAGCATGTGAACTGGGCCCAAAGCATACCAGAGACTTTGGTGATAAGCAAATGAAAGATGACAGAAAGCTCCTTGAACATAGTAGCAGTCAGCTGAACACAAAGAACTGAACAAAGATAGAATTAAAATATCTGCTGGGGCTGGAGAGATAACCTAGCTGTTAAGAGCACTGACTGCTCTTGCAGAGGACCTGGGTTCAACTCCCAGCACCCACATGGCAGCTAAGAATGGTCTGTAACTCCAATTCCAGGAGAACTCCAGTTCCAGGGGAATCTGAGACCCTCTTCTGACCTCCGCAGCATTGCACAACACGGGTGCACAAACCTACATGCAGACAGTACATTCATACACATACAAAAATAAATAAAATTTAAAAAAAAATCTGCTGAGATCACTTGGATCTCTAGAGGTCTGGATCTGTGGGATGGACTAGGCTCATGTCCCTCAGGACAAACTCGAGTGGGCACCTGAGAGTTTCCACTTCTAAAATATGGAGAAGATTGGGAAGCTAGACTTAAGAATCACATAGATCCATCAGCAAAATATAAAAGTCTTACTGCCTCCTGGGGCTAGAAGACAACCTAGGATCAAACTCTGATCCAGGCAATCAGGCTTAAAAATATAAATGAGGGTGGGGGGTGGACTGGAAGAAAAAAATCATGATATTAGATTATAGCACATTGGTGGGGATGAAAGGAGACAACACAGTTCGAAAAAATAGTCTAGGGAAAACATAAACTAATTTTTAAAAGGCAAAGTCAATGAGCCTGGGGTGAGGGGAACTGAAAGGAGAAACTAATCAGAATCCACAGATACCATTATATTATTTTAAATACTCCATTTTCAAGACAGCAAGATGGCTCAGGAGGTAAAGATGCTTACTGTGCAAGCCAGACAAACCTGAGTTTGGGCCCCAGTAACTGGAATGGAAGGAGAGAACCAACTCTTGTCTACTGACCTCCATATGCATGCCTATGCCCCTCGTGCACACACACACACACACACACACACACACACACGCACGCACACATCATATATACAAAAATAATAATAAATAACTTTTTAATATTCAGTTTTCAACAAATTATAAGGTATACAAGGAAACAGGATAGGAGATAATTACATTGGAAAGAGAACATATGTAATTGGAATTGCTTTTGAGGGGTTCAGAAGTTGGACTTGGCAAAGATTTCAATCGGCTATTATAAACATGTTCAAAGAACTATATAAAAATACATTAGGGGCTGGAGAGATGGCACAGCAATTAAGAGCATGTGCTGCTCTTTCAGAGGACTTGAGTTTAGTTCCCAGCTCCCATGGTAGCTCACAAACACCTGTAACTACAGATCTGGGGACTCTGACACCCTCTTCTGACCTCCACAGGCACTGGACATACCTGCTCATTGCCCCACAAAGACACATACAGATACACATAAATTTTAAAAATAAATCTTTTAAAAGAACACATTGTATTTATTAAAAGCATGATGACAATAATTCCTTAAAATGAAATGCTAGTCAATAGATAGGAATTATTTGTGGATGTGTGTATGTATGCACTTGGGGGGATACAGGTGCATATGTGAGTGTGCATGTGTGTGTGTGTGTTTGTGCATGTGTGTGTGTGCATGTGTGTGTGTGCATGTGGAAGCTAGAGGAAACACCTTGGTGTCATTCCTCAGATACCGTCTACCTTTTGATTTCTTGAGACAGGGTCTCTCATTGGTCTGGGGTTCACCAAGTAGTTTACACAGGCTAGCCATTGAGGCCCAGAGATCTGCTTGACTCTGCTTCCCCAGAACTAGCATGACAAACACAGGCCCTCATTCATGACTTTTTTGTATGGGTCCTGGGGATCAACTCAGGTCCTAATACTTACAAAGCAAGCTAACTCGCCATCCCCTGGTAGTTATTTCTTTAAAACAAGCAACTGGAATTCAAAAGTATAACCATTGAAATAAAACTTTCACTACAAGTATTTCATAATAGATTTCAGCAAGCAGAAGAAGCAATCAGCAAAGTTAATGATAGCTAATTACATATTGTATAAGTTAATGAACAAAATGAATGAATAAAAATGGACAGACCACCAGCAATCTGTGGAACATTGTCAAGCAGATCACCATACCCATAATATCTATTTCAGAAGGAAGAGAGGGCTAGAGCGAGAGAGGAGTGGAGGGTAGAAGAAAGCAGTGAGGAGGGAGAAAGATACTGGAGGAAGTAATTGCTAAAAACATTTCCAAATATGCTGAAACTGGAGGAAATTGCTTCAACATAATAGAGGCCGTGTTGACGTGTCCATGGCTATGATCATATTTGATCATGAAAACTGGACAGCTATTCCCTGAAAAATCAAGAAAAAAAAGCAAAGATACCTATATTTGCAATACAAGAAGTCCTAGACAGAGCTATTAGGCAAAGTGATAAAATTCATCCAAATCAGGGAAGAAGAGTAAGTTGTTCCTGTACACAAGTCTTATTTATAGGAAACCCTAAAAAAATCTACCAAAACCATCTTAGAATTAGTAAATAATTCAGTAAAGTTGCAGAAAACAGAATCAATGTATAAGAATTGATTGCATTTGTAGGCATTAACTATCTGAAAAGAAAATTAGGAAAATAATCTCATTTGTAGTAACACCAAAAACAATCAAATACTTAGGAACCAACATATGAGGTAAAAGATCTGTTAACTGAAAACCATAAAACACTCAAAAATTTAAAAGACACAAGAAAATAGAAGGGTGCCCATGCTCATAGAATGAAAGATTCAGTTTCACTGGTGAAATTCCCTACTGCCAAAATGATTTACATGCAACTCCCATCAATATTCCAACACAATCTTTTTTGTTTTGTTTTGTCTTTTTTAGACAGAGTTTCCCTTTAGTCTCAGCTGGCCTGGAGCTCACTGCATAGACCATGCTGGCCTTGAGCTCAAAGAGATCTACCTGCCTCTGCCTCCCAAGTGCTGGAATTACAGGTGTGCAGCTGGGCGTGATGGCGCACGCCTTTAATCCTAGCACTCGGGAGGCAGAGGCAGGAGGATCTTTGTGACTTCAAGGCCAGCCTGGTCTACAGAGTGAGTTCCAGGCCAGCTGGGGCTACAGGGAGACCCTGTCTCGAAAAGACCGGAAAAAAAAAAA